>JADWOT020000007.1:1934384-2133170 GCA_036345935.2 Taenia hydatigena | reverse complement strand
TTCGATGGTAAGGCGCCAGCCTCAACACTGAACTCCCTTGAGAAGATAACTTTTATTGCTTTCCTGACCCCAAAGCACTTTCACCAAAGATCGCAGGGGAAAGCTCGTCTCAATCCAAGGTCAACAAAGCCAGTTGCGTTTTGCTGTTAGTAAAACGTTTCTTTGAGCTAAAGGCTAACGAATACTGACGTCCTGAATAAGAAAGTGGGTAATTTTTGGAAGGTTTGGCTGCCGTGCGTATTCAGGTCCCCTCTTGAGTCAGGTCTACGTTAGTAAATGTAATTCCAGCATTTACCTGTTGTCATGTCCATGACTACCGCTGGGAGTTAAGTGAGTGCCCTATTGGTCATCCGCGCCTCCCAAAGTTTGACTCTTTTTGCATTTGGATCCACACAAAACAGCAGCAATGGGAAAGCTAGTAAAAGAAACTCACCTACTGTGGTGCTTGTTCAGAACGTCTTTGGACCAACTATTTTGAAGTAACAAGTAGTGGATAGACTTGCTAATGAAAAATCCGTGGCCGCTATGGCGATTTGCGGCCTTGCTAATGGGTCTGACCACCAGGTCCCAAGCCACGGCTAAAAGTCCCCTCTGAATCGTTCAACACGATAGAAGAAGCTTCCTTGTTACTCCAACTCATTGTAAATGCGTTCAGAGGGGTCGCAATGTGTGAATGTAATCAGGTGGCAGGGAGAAGCAGTTTCTGTGCAATCGGATATAGCATTTCTAATTTAAAAACGAAAGGATTGGAAAGTTGAAGAGTAGACCGCCAGTATGGTGACTAATTTTTTGGCTGAAATGCGAGCAGCACATGGCAGCACTATCAGCCACTTTAACTACCGATCTAAGGTTCCTAGTGACTGCTGCTTTA
This sequence comes from Taenia hydatigena, assembly GCA_036345935.2. NCBI lineage: Eukaryota > Metazoa > Platyhelminthes > Cestoda > Cyclophyllidea > Taeniidae > Taenia > Taenia hydatigena. The sequence goes on along the minus strand of JADWOT020000007.1, from coordinate 2,132,299 downwards.
TAATTAACGTTTGGAACCAACACACTTTGGCATTAATGCAGGGAAACATAGAATGCCCATTTCACCTCAATATTGCAGTTTTTATCAAAAGACACTTTTATGTCACGCAACAATATTGAAACCTCGAAATAAGGCGATGACCATGGGGCTCGTGCATCGTCGCTTCTTTTAAACTTTACAGTTCTTCGTTTCCACCATTAATAGTAGAAGGGCGCTCTGATTTACTTATCTCAATCAAGTGTCTCTGAGCGTTCAGGGATTGACTGGGTTATGTTACACACAGCAGGGTTTGATGAGTTTGCACCGAATTGTTATAAAATATGCGGCTGAGATTCTCGCATTGGTACACGCATGACTTAATTTTTGTGCATCAAAATTTGCCGCTGATAAATATTAAGCATCCCTATGCATTGGAAAACCTAAGAAGCAATAGAAATAGCAAAAGAAAAAGCTTCAAAACAGAAAACCAGACAAAAGAACAGAAGCCACGTTGCACACATCTTTAAATCCCGCGAGTTTCCAAGATAGCCGTAAAGGTGCTTTGGAAATGTACTCATTGGTTTCGCTTTGAACAGTAATCGATAATAAAATCTTTAAAAGTGGCTTAATTGAAATGAATTCCCTATTGTGTTAGATTAAATTTTGCATTGGTTTCACAGTACCTTTAAGTTCTCAGCCCTTTTGTCTCCTTTGAGCATCCTGGTATCCCAGACCAAGCCAATGACCTTGATTCTAATCTATCGTCGCTAATACATGCCCTGACAGACTATTATGCCGCTCTTTCTCGTCAGAAAAGTCTCAGCGTGTCACACATGCGCTGAGATGAAGCCACATCCATCTTTGGTCTTTAGAAAGCACCCAACTGACAGTTATTAAATTTTGTTTTAGTTCTGGTTTCTCACATTAGATTTATCTTTTTGATTTGTTAAAATATTCTCACCTTATCATTTATTTGGCTTCAGGGCTTTATTTTAGTTCTTTGTTAAAAATACCTACCTAACCTCTTCAATAAGATTTCCTTGGGATTAAAATGATTGCTGGTCATACAGTTTTAAATCCTGCAGCCAGAAGCTGCTGCGATGGCTGCGGATTCTTTTTGATTATTCACACATCTCTACGAGGATGTTAAAGCTAAAAAAGCTTGAACATCAACGGATGTCAACTTTCGGCCTCTGCTTTTGCCTATCAGTTAGTGTTCATAAGGTGGCATGCATTTCTGGCTTAGACACATAAGCATATCCTTTCATCACCATTGGCGCTGTCTCTTTATGCTAGAGAGCCATATCTAGCCAAAATGCTGCCAGCGTACAGGACTGTGAAGGGCCTCCTGACCAGACTAATCAAGCCTAATCCACAAGGTACAACAAAAAAGGCAAATTATTTCTACGCGCTATACTTATAAAAAAAGCAAAACCTTTTAAATCACAAAATATTCATGGCACTTTTCCTCTTTGAGTCGCATATTAAAATTACCGCAATCAAGCAGGCGAGTTACTGGAGAAACCGAGGGAGATCATCGCTCTCACCGGGGATATTAAACTGCTGTTTCACTCTCGTAGGAGGGATAAGAGCTGGTTTGTCAATGATTGGACCTGAGGATCCATTAGCATCAAGTCCAAGCGCAGTGATCTATCCCTGTGTAGAAAAGCATAGGTGTGACCAACTACTAGACAGTAAATAAGTAGGTATGACTGAAAAATCTGCACTTACGGTGGCGCTGAGGGTTCGATTTCACCGCGCCTTAAGCGAGACATCAACCGTCCAGGAACATCAAGGAAAAGCTCTTCGTTTGAATTTTTGATTGCGTCCTGATGTCCTTCATCCAACAACGACTAAAGGAAAGTTACATCTCTTGAGGCCTCCGAGGCATAGCATTGCCATGATGTCGAAGGCTCACTCGAGACATCCGTGGTTGAGCAGCAAAGCAATCGATATTGACCCTGTCGTTTATTCGCCTTGTGCTGATTAAGAGTACGACGAGTCTCCTCATTACTTAAGATTACCACCTTCCCTACTCTGCCGTGCATAACTTCAATGTGCTTTCTCAGATCCCACTTCCAGTTGTTAGTACAGTAGCAAAATGGTTTTAAAGGGCTATTTAAAAATATAGCAGTGATGTAAGAGTTCTTATTAGCGGCCAGGTTTCGTCTTCACAGGTCAATCCACCATCGGCAAAGCGACGCCCCATTAGGACCTCTCGGTGCAGCAGGGAATCAAATAGCCGCGAGGAGCTTTATGAACCATATAAATGCTCCAGCTGCGGCCATCGTTCCAACTGGAAATGACACATCAAACTATATATGTGCTCTCTCTGTGGCCGCTAATAATAACTCTTACATCACTGCTATATTTTTAAATAGCCCTTTAAAACCATTTTGCTACTGTACTAACAACTGGAAGTGGGATCTGAGAAAGCACATTAAAATTATGCACGGCAGAGAAGGGAAGGTGGTACTCTTAAGTAATGAGGAGACTCGTCGTACTCTTAATCAGCACAAGGCGAATAAACTACAGGGTCAATATCGATTGCTTTGTTGCTCAACTACGGATGTCTCGAGTGAGCCTTCGACATCGCGGCAATGCCATGTCTCGGAGGCCTCAAGAGATACCGCCGTCTCATCTGACCACAATACCTCTAGGCCGGCCAGCAATGACAGCACGAAACTAGAATCTCTTTAAGAAATCGATGCACGCACCCCTCTGAACCCGCACTGATATCAGCCCCAGCCTAGTCTAGTCCACTGCTAACTCCTTTTCTCTCAATTTACACCAAAGGCATTCGGAAAAGGAGTGCAGCCTCCACCAAGGATGGATTCACAGAGCCTTGAGGTCTCTAAATAGGCCAAGGTACGGTAAAGCAACTTTTGGATGGCTACACGCCGTGCATTACTTATTCTGTGAGAACTGTCTTAGCACTCCTTTTACCTGAGTAGGTGATGGAGGTGCTGCGATCGTGTGGTAAACATAGGCTGTCTGCCTCTCTGATTAAATTCCCTGCCAGGTGGAAGTGTTTATTCGAATTGGAAAATTCTACCCACAGCAAAACAGCAAGTGTGCAGGCCTGAAAACGAACAAAATAACCAGTTAATTGGCCACTTTTAATGATCATGACTAAAACACTTTGATTAGGAAGAGCAAAGTACAGATACGAGCTAGAAAGTATGTAGCTGATGTAGGAATGTACCCATTCCTTTCTACCCACCAGTGCTCTGGTGAGATGCCTTTAGAGGATAACAGCAAAATCGGCTCAAGTGCTTGGCCTTCTGAATGTCTGAGGACTAGTTGAATGCCTGAATGTGTCAACGAACTAATGGATAGAAGAATAAAAATAACCTCTCGCCATTTTGCCCTCCCTGGCAATAACAGCAAGCCCTTTGTTTTTGAACCAAATTAATTGTTTCCTAATTTGACTGAAGCCAATTGAGAACATATGCACGCAAAGAAAATAACTCATAGCCACCGAAGCCACTAAACACGTCTCTATGACTCTCAAAAGATAGACACTTTCCTCGATTGGACTTAGGTGGAGGCTCTTACTCCTCGAATGACTGTATACCCCTTTTCATCCCCCACCTTCCTCCTTCCCCCTTCGCATTCGAATTATCCCAATAGGTAGTCTGCTACTAACCCAGAAGCGGTTATGTGGCAGAGGCATTAGTCAGCCTAGAAGAGGACCTTAGTTTTCTCATTGTGGGAAGAGCAATCCTTTGCTCAGGGTACCAGAGTTAGCTTGACTTGCAAAAAAGACTCGGTATAAAATGAATTGGCTTAAAATGATACTAGCAAGAATGTGGACTCTACAGGTAAGGGAAGGCAATCTTCCCAATTTTAAATTTTATTCCAGCAATGGATGTCCGATAAGTTTGGTTACTAAGGCAGTGATCATCTACTAAGCCTGGATCAGCTGACCAGTAGCGCATCAGGTCAAGACTTTTTGACACATCAACAAATATAAGCAAGTGAGGACTTACTTAGACTGAATACTCCTCAGTTGTTTCTATCAAGTCCGACCAGCGCAAAGGATGGAGGGGTTAAGCAATGTTTTGATAACAGCGAAAACCCGACTTAAATAGGCACGACTGACCAATGTGTGGGAGCGACCCTAACTGCCAATTAGAAACGTATCTAAGTTCAATCACTACGCGTTCAACCAATGGTGTGCCTGCCTCTTGTGCGCGATTTGATTGGTTTAAAGAGCATATCATTCCTTCCTCACGCAGCCTGACTTTTAGATTGCTGTTTCGTGCAGAAAAAGTACTAATTGCAAGTAGAATTTGATGTACCCATTCATGGTGAAAAATGGCTAGCATTACTAGAGATCGCCAACGCACTTTTCGCAGGACGGTGGGTGTGTGCATGTGTGACAAATGATTCGTTTGCGCATTTTAGAGGCGAAGCTTAGCTGCTATCGATTTTGTCTTCCTCCAACAGTTTGGCTGGATTTCCTTTTTCTACGAACCATAGGATCGAAATGATGGCCACAGTTGTACTCGGATTCTAACTCTTCAACTAGAAGCTAAAATAATCTCTGCCAAGTTCCATTTCGCTTCTGCATGGGCCAAAGGCATCCTACGCGCCCCAAGGCAGTAATAACAAGCCAAAAAGGCCTTTTCTGTCATTTTTAGAGTTATTTGCCTTTTAACAAATCTTTTGAGTTCTCTGAATCAATGCCAAATGCATTCACGCATCAGGTGCCTAATCTTGGATCTTCCCATTTTGAAGGGTGCTCAATTGGAGTGACTACAGCCCCCCTCCCCCATCAAATGATTGTTTGACCATGCAAGTGATTGTAACTACCAGTTTATCAGTAATTGGGTCATCGAATTACGTCGCATTGTTTGCATTTGGAAGGATGGTAGAGGAGTGGAGGCGCAACGATCGTCGTCGCGATAAGCAGAGGATGAAGGTGAGGAGAGAAAGTGAAGGTTTCAGCTATGAGGTCACCTTGGGCCGGATGTTTACACTTTAAATTTATTGTAAGATCTATTTGCGTTGTTGATACCTGAACTTGTATCTTGTAGAGTCTAAGTGAATATCTTTCAAGAGTGGAACAAGTTATGAATAAAGTTAAAAAGAAAAGGGTAAAGATGATTTAGTGGACAAATCATTGTGGCATAAGTACGTGGCTTAATTTGTTAAAAACGTTGCTATGCATGTGTGTATATCTGCTGTATGATCCAGATTCTCTTCGTTGCCATCAACAAGCAATGTTTTGAAATTGAAAGAGGTCACAATAACATTGAATCTACACGATGAACATTCAACGCGCATGCTAGTCATAAACCATTATCTATGGCGTTTATGTGGTCATGACAGTAATTACACTGTTCAAAGAGGAGGGTCTTTGCTCAAATTACACACGATCTAACTGCATGGAGGCGTAAAAATGTTGGTATTTTGCTTTGTTAGGCAGATTTCATAATTGTTAGTGATGTACATAAGCAACACATTTTGTTCCAGTTGACTAAGGTGAAACAACCGCTAAAATTTGATGTGGTGATTTATGGTATCATGTTTTCCAGACAATAAATCGTTGTCCCCACAGTTTTGATATTGCTCATCTTTTTGAGAACAACGCTGCTAATCTCTCAAACTGCTGCTTTTAGGTTAGTTATCGTTCTGATGGCTCTTTTCTTAGGTGGTATTTTAAGATGAGCAGGCTCAGAAACTGGTTTTTTCATATTTGCTTATCAAAAATTCAATAAACAAAGTTCTTACTCAATACCGTCACTCGGTAGTGGTTAAACAACAAATCGAATCGTAAGAAAGTGAGAGAAGCGGATATGATTCTACCTTATGCGCCAGACCAGCAGCAACATAAAGAAGGTTGCCTCAAATACGTAGCCGATGACCTCGTCAACCAATTTAAGAATGTGCACCTTTGCGGTCGGTGATCGAGGTGGCAACCCATTTTACCAACCACTCGCTAACAAGACTCACTTGAGGTCATTTCGGTTATAAAGTTCGCTCGTCTTTATGTATATTCTTGTGACCGCACTTCACTACACGTGCCACCGAGCGAAGATCAATGAACACCTTTCTGCTACTGAGGCCTCACAGCATATCAGCAGAGTAAGCAAAACTTTTTCCGCTACTTAGACACTTGTTTACATAGCCACTGCAAAGATGTCTAAAAAACAGGGTGATAGAATGGTCAATTTTCGGCAATGTGGATTCACTCCGAATAAAGAGCTAGGCTTTGCTATTATTTATTAATGCGATCCGTGAAGCAGCTGCTCTAGAAAAACAATAGGTAAAAGTTGCCTTTTTGTTGCTGTGTTACCTTAGGTGACCATAAACAAACAGAGACAGCATTGGCAGAAACACGACAAAATGAGAGGAGGAAGAAGAATAAGAGGACGTCTACCTGATGTTGGTGCTTTATTATTTGTTGTTGCGAACGATCTGAGATGCCTGATTTCAAAACTGCTTTAAAGCACCTTAACTTCTTCTAATCTATATCATCCTCTCTTTCGTTTTCTAGTAAACACTAGTAGCGTTGGTATTGTAAATCATGCTTCCACCTCTCCAGGAATGCGGAATTTTAACTGTTGATTAAGTTCTGGTAGGCATTGGCACATTCACTTAAACTCAAGATCTTGTTTTCATAACGAATGAAAAACGTATGGCGCTTCGTAGACAGAGAACAGTGGCAAAATGGGTGTTTGTGTTTCGCTTTCGTTTCTTCAACTTTGAAGTTATTTTGTGCAAGGCATTTAATTAGATAGTGAAGAGGCCCTATTATGTCAACGAAGGGTTTAATTTTCTGACGAGTTTATGAAAACCCAATAAATGCCTAAGTGGGTTGCATCCACTTCACCAATACAAGCCAAATATTAAAACTAGACATGAATTCTGTTGGCTGATGTCTGAAAATGTTGATAGCCGCCAGAATGATAAAATGAAGGGCATGTAACCACATGAGGAAGGAGAGTAAGAGCGCATCGAGAAAAATAATTTGACTGGCAAAATTTTTGATCTACTTTTGGCTGATTTGACGTGTGGCAGTATTATTTGGATCAGATTGGAATTAACTCGTCGCAAGGCTCTGGATACAAGCCAACTTGAGAATTAAAGATGAATTTTAACTCATTTTAAGTGAGCGAAAATTCAATTCACGAGCTTTCAGATGTAAGTCATGAAAGAAATTAGCAATGCAAGTTAGGGTTGGATAGGCACATACCACGGCTTTTAACTTGAAACGCCTTTCTTTTGTGCCTACATAAAGATGCAAAGTTTATTCGTAATTCCAACTTTCTTGATGCGGTCATGGTATAAGCCAGTTAAAACCCGCATCGTGTATGTAAAATTATTATTTACTCAAAACCCTTGTGCAACTCACTGCTAAGTCATTCTAGTAGTGGTTGAATCTTAACTAGTTCTGGGAGAAATAATTCTTTCCGGGCTTAAATTCTGACAACGGCCAGCGATGTACTGCAAAGCTCGGTGACCTACTGTACCACAGAGCAAGCATGTTTAAAAAGGAAGTTGTGTTGAAATTCTTTGGTTAATAGTAATTTGCATTTTCGGGCAGATTTCATGATTTATCTGAGTAGATCATAAAATACAGATCATCCAATGGAGTGAATTAAATGTGTGCTTATCACTGCTTAGACGCCTTAGAGGTGGTGGTGGGATGGCTTTTGGAAGTTCACGTCTGTTTGGGTCTGATGACGTCCTCAAAATGAAGGAGTGGGAGCTCCACTTCGATGCATCTTTGGTAGGCGTCTCCGTCGATTCCCACTACGCTCGATTCTCTCCCAAGTATTGCGTCTCGCGTTAAGTCCCACCCTGTGCACTCCGTGCCCTGAGAAGGGAGGTGAGTAATCGCTTGCATATTGTTTCCTTACCTTTATATTGCACTTTAGTGCCACAAGAATGGATCGCTACTCTGTCTCCCTCACACTTTTAAAAACCTCTATCTTTTCCAAATGCACTGTTAAGCTGCTCCTGTCTTTGCATTCTCCTCTTACCTCATCCTCTGCCAGCACCCTCTTAGCAAGTCTTCTTTATCTCTCCCCTAGTCTCGTCTTTGACTGTGATATGAAGAAATGGTGCCAAGAATCATAACCTAAAACAGACTAGCACAAGCTAGAATGAATGTGAATAAAATCACACTTTACTTGTTTTAGCATAACTTAGCTTGAATTGCAAGACACTTTCCATCCCCGTCTTTTTACTGCAGCTCTAGTTTGCCCAACACCATCTCGTTTTACTTCCATCTCCTACTTCTATGCTTACTCCCTCAAAAGCGAGGGTCAGTGCGTTGCTTCTACATCTACCTCGTGATTTGCAGGACGGCTCTAACTTCTACCTACTCTTCTCATTATCCACTCGTTTTTCTCCTTGTAGAGATTGTCTTAGACTGAACATGGCCTTTCGTCTTGCATCCATCTGCACTCTGTTCACTCTGCGTGTCGGCTTCTCTCTTCCTGTCGTCAACACTCAAGCACCTGCCCAATAACTCAACATGCCACACCTGACCCCACTTCTCTCCTGTTGCTCCTCCAATTTATTCCTTTATTTTAGATTGAAGTGAGCGCCTCTATTCGGGAAAAAGAAAGTACCGAAACGCTCAGCGTGCTTCCATCAGAGCGGGAAATTTTGGGTATGCAGGAGCCAAAGGGAGGCAAATAAGATACCAAGGGAACTCAAAATAGCGCAAACTTTCTCACCAGGTGGAGACAATTTGTCTGATTTAGTACAAGCATTCCTAATTACCTATATTGGAAGGAAAAAAAGGAGTCTGCAAACTACGGTCGCTTCAGCATCAGTGCTAACGTTGATGGCGATGGATGTGGAGGCAGTGAGGTTGAGAGACGTCGACGTCCATTTGCACCTGCAACAACAATTAGAAGAAGGAAGTGGTAAAGTCGAGTTTTCACTGCTACTGCTGCAAGCGATAGGGCGGGTGAGTCGGTGTGATATCCACTTGCGAATGAGCAGGTTCTCTTCTGCGAAATGGCCTTGTTGAAGGCGGTGCTGTCGGTGGAAGAGGCGAAAGGGAGCGGAGAATCTGCGAACGCCTTTACAACAACTCGCCATTTCTAAAGGTGGGAGTAAACCTCAACGTGCAGTACATTAATTGCTTTATTAATCAATTAGTCAATGGAGAAAGATGACATTGAGGAAGGATGGATGGCACCAATTACAAAGCTGTGTCCAGTTAGACTTGTAGGCGCAAAGTGAAAAACAGCTTGAAGTGCCAGTTAGCCTGTGTAGAGGGATGGGGAGAAGAAGAAGGTGGGTGTAAAATGTGCTTTCTGATTTTTCTTGGTATTTGACCAACTCTTTTGACCAAAAACTGCAATTGGAGGGATGTTGTTGACTGTGCGATTGCTGAGGCGCCTTGATGAAATGTGCCGGCAAACAAGCAGATTCCACTTTGCCTTGATTTTGCCTTGGGGATCCTTTGGTAGGAATTAGCTTTAACTTAGATGCGGCTTATTAAATGACTTGTCAATGTAACTTCAAATATACAGCGTTTAATTGAGAAGTTGCTGATAAATGACTGAGTTCTTTAGTTCAGGCTATAGCATTAAGTATAATCCTGTGATACGTGAATTTGTCATCCGCACTTCTTAGCTAGACCATGGAGCCTAACAAGCCGGTTACATGAATAACGCGGACGGCTCTATACAGTCACATACTTCCTACTCGATGCAGTCGCATGAAGCCTTGTCTATGAGGGAGTGCGATCCGCAGCCGCCGTTGGGATGAGATCGAGACATCTGCCTGACATCAGTAATGAAATTGCAGTCAAGAAAGGCTGAATAAAGGTGGCGGGTGAGATGATTGATAGGCCACCTTACGTACTTCTGCTTCAGACCTTCACTCTGCTTACATTCTACCCAGTCGCTTCCATAGCTGCACTCATTTTGAAGGTGCTACGAGTTGACATTCTTGGTATGTGTGTATCCATAGGATAATGTAGAGCAAATGGAGTAAAATATTCAAATTTTAGCGCAAAATTCATCAGCAATGCGAATGCCTGACAATGTGTTGAATACTTCGACTGACTGTGATCTCAAAGCGTTTTCTTCCTTCCAAAGTGAGACAGGAACACTGAAGTGCCTACAATATTGTATCTATGATTGTAGGTCAGATCAGCCTCAAATTAATTCTGAAAAATAACGGTCTTAGGCGCAAAGACATCTTGGAAGGATTGTGCTAATCGTTTGCGCAGTAATAGGCTTGGTAGGAAGTAGAAGCCAAGGTTGTGGGTCGAATTCGCATTGGAGAGTCAATTCAATGCACAAAATAGTATTCTGCTTCATCTCCGCATGTAATAGGCTTCCGCAAAGCAGCATTGACAGGCATACTCTTGTTGCTGTTGTTCACTTACCTCTTTAGAGGTTTGCTGTTTGGCAAACAGTGCCAAATTATCAATTCACGCGTTGTAAAAATGCTGGCCAGAGGCGTCTTCCATGCACGGATTGGTAATGCCGCACTGATGACGAGACAAATTCGCAACCACTGCTATGCTTTTTGGAGTTAGATACCGTTACAAATCCTAGCAGTTGGTATGCTGGCTAGCCACCTTTATTGTGCCTACAAATTCGTGACATATTAGAGCCTCTGTGAAGAATAATGCTTTTGGTTTTACTCTTTGAGCACAACAGACACGCACTCTTGGCTGCAGATCTGCCGATTCGGCAGAACGAAGTTTTTTCTTATAATTAAATATCCTGTTAGAACTTCTTATTATATTTGGACTTAACTTTTGGCATATTTTGCAAGTGACATTGCTGTGGGACCCGTCCAATTCTGTTGGAACATCAAAGGTCTAGGCTTTTGAGGCTAGGGTGCTATACTAGCACAAATTTATCCAAGTGGAGGCAAAACATCAAGTCAGATATGCAAACCAACTTCAGGTGCGCCAACATGCGAGCTAGCTAACTCAGAACTGTAGATGGAGAGGTTGAAGCCGATTTCTTTAATGCTTAGCACACGTTACTTCTTTGCAAAGCGTGACTAATATTGGCAGTTCAGATGCCCAAAATGCAAGCGCCAAAGAAATCGAGGACACTTACTTTCTTTGTATAGAGATCAGCATTTTCAAGTTGATTTCCTGCCAAACACTTTTTTGTTTGATTGCTGGCAGTTATTTGTTAATCACTCTGGATGGCCGAGTGGCGCATTTATGACCTCAGGTGCATTTCAATTAATACAAATTGGTGCCGGCTGCCTAATGATAAGGCCCACTAATAACAAGCTTTAAAGTTAGTAATATGCCATTAGAGCAGATTTCGGCCCATATTCTAGGGTAGATTGTGGTCACTGGTGGTGGTGTCCGTAAGTACAGATCGATGGCCGGAATGAGTGAGCTTGGCCAGTAAGGCCACGATTGAAGTCGCAATGCTACATTATTAATTTGACGCCTCTTTGTGCAAACATAATGTGCTTTTTATTTTAGTAAAGGGTGCGTTTTTATGAGCGTCTGTTGAGCTGTGTAGGACTTCTAGGTTATTTTTCATCCAATTATCTGTGCAGTAATTTTCTCCCCTCATAATAAAACGAATGCCTGCTAAAATAATCATTAAACCACTTCTGCTTATTTTAAACGCGCCATCGCAATGCTTGGCAAACAATAGCAAGTAGCATCGTTGGCTACTTGTTTACGGCGATAGATAACCGCAGCTCTGCATTTGAAGCGCGCTATCGCTGAGCTTAAGAGGACCTCTTCTGGTTTGTTAATATGATTTGCATGGTCTCAATACCAGACGAAGGCTTATGTTTCCTAATATGTAATGCTTAAGTGAGAGGCGGAAATAGAACTCGAATTCGTGCTGAAGAAGCTGTATCAGCCCTTTTGCTTGAAGACTATAAATGGGTCAAAATTATCCTACAGAAGGAGTTGCTGGGAAGAGGAGGTTAACGACGGCAGTGCTACAGTCGTAATCATACTGGAAGCATTCTAAAGATTTTATGCTTCAGAGCTTGTAACCAAATAAATAAAAAAGAGCCACAGATAAGCACGTCAAATATTACGGTAGAGCGTTCGCCATTCGCGCAGAAAAAGCAAAATTGATCAGATCTACTGCACCCAATTTTGTTCGCAAAGAGATGTAAGTCCCGTGGTGGGTAAGGAGGAGTGGCTCCCCATCGGCTCGATTCAGATAATCAGTCAGTTCGACTTCACTTCGCGAAATGGCCACGGAAATGTATAATCTCCATTTAGAACGTCATTCCTGTTATGTGTATTTTAACAACTTTGTCTGTCTTTTATTCTCCTTCCCTTTTCGTCTCTACTCTGCTGCATCCAAACTGTGTCCGTGTTTATGCAAAACTGATGTTTAAAATTGCATTTCGCTCCTTAAAAATCTGATGTATGACAAGTTTTTCTTTTGATTTAATGAATGCATTTGCGATTTCCTTTGGCTATAAAGTGGATTAAAATAATTTTAGGAAATGGAGATGTATAACGAAAAACTCTGGCGTAGCAGAAGGATGAACTAAAATTAGCCATTTTGACAGTGTCATGTGTGCACTTCGCGTTTGGTAAGCTTTCTGTTGCGCGTTGCAAAGGCCGTACCAATTTATCAATTCAGTTGTAATTTTGTGGTTTACGAGTTTTTAAAGAGCTTCATGCAGCAGTGCGCATGATACAGAACGGCATTTCTATATGCTCAGATATTCAGACTCTATCCTATAAGAAGATGCTGTTCCATTATTAAAAGTCCTCAACTGCGTCAAAATGGGCAAACTATGCACTGCAGACGAATGCGAAGGAATCGGATGCCTGTGTGTTCAAGAGAACGCAATTAATTCCCAAGGTATGTTCGTTAGTTGTAGGATCAACAACTTAATAAGAGCACTCACTTAGCATTGCTGTAGCTGCCTGCAATTTAGTTCAAAATTTTGCATTCTTAGACACGAGTCACGTTAAGGGGCATTAAACTTCCGATTTCGTCCATTAATATGGCATATCAAGAGCTCAGTCTGATTTTGGTAACGGCTACAGATCGCAAGTCGTAAAACTTATCGAACTTGATTTGATGTCCTCTAAATGGAATAACGTTTAGAAAGCCTAAAGCAAGCCGCCTTAAGGCGAAATCGGTGTTGTCTAATCCGAGGGTGGCTTATATTTGGTCTTCAACGAGAATTCAGCCTAAAAATTGACCATTTTAAAAAAGCAAATAGGTTCATCACAGCAAGCTCTTCGGTTTTTAAAATGTCTTTTTACAGCAGAACATTAAAAGGGACACCCAAAATTAGATTAGGTGCCATTTTATGTAAATCAAGCTTAAATCCCTTCCCATATGCTTCCATGTTCATGGGAGGCGAGCTTTGTGCTGCTAAAGCGCCAATAACAAGTACTATGTGTACTCGCAGCAATCCGTGAGATTTCTAAGCTTTATATGAGTTTATTTTACGCGATAGCTACAAGGCTTACATGATTAGCAACTTTTTACGCCCTCATTTCGATTATGTTTGTTCTATAGATGTAGGAGATGTAGTATCAAAGTTTGGAACAGAGCAAATGCGTCTCGATGTCTGCGACCAAAATGTCACCAGATTAAGCGGTCTGCAGGAAGAGACAGAGCCAACCGCGTCTTAACAGAAAGTGAAGCCTTCGAAGTAACAGACTATGAAAGACTATAAGCAAAAAACCTTGTGTGCACCAAAACTGCAATCAGCATTTATTGTTGCTACTTGAAAATGCACTTAGCCTTATGCGTAGTAGATAAAAGATGCGACAAAAGACAAAATAACTGACCATGCTGAGAGAATGCCGCAAATTTAGCTAATACGAAGGCACTCTCATTAGCACAAGAAAACTGATTCTGTTCCAAATCCACCCAACACATAAATAAAATGCACAAAACTTTTCATGCATCTCATTTTAACACTTTACAGGATGCCGTCATAGACCAGGTCGTCATAAATATTTTTAGGCGCGGTAAGCTCTACTCCATATGACATGGAAACAAGCCCAGCGAATTATCTCCGCATAATTGATCATAAATTTGTTCTGTCGCCTGTTACACCAAATGCGCCATCTACGAGGAAACTTGGAGAAAGGGGGGAATTGATAGCCACCCAAGGCTTCGAACGTCTTCTGCATGCAGTCCACATTTGGAAAAGGATGTATCATTTCCCACATCATGCCAATCACAGCAAGTGTTTGCTCAGGTTTAATAATATCACCTAAAGCAATTAGGTGTCCACAATTCCGACTTCCCATATCCGAGTAATCAAGGTATAGAATGACGCAGTCATAATCGCTGAGCCGCATCCTCTGACCTTCTTCTGCATCCATTTCGCACCATTCACATGTGTTCACTAAAGTGCTACCTGTTGCCCTCAAATATTGATTCCACTGACTTGAGAAGTACGGGATATCCGATGACACGTCCAGCCAGAGACGAGTCGAGGGAGAATTATGTAATACTTGCAAATCGCATTTGTATCGTCTTACTACATACGGTGGTTTTCTTGTACAGCGACATGGTGTGGTGATCGCACAGGTAATGGGAGCTTGTGAATCAGCGGGAAACTCTTTCGACGCAAGTTCACGAAAGAATTCCTCTACTTTGTTGTAATAACCGATTGCTTCAGGCAAAATATAGGGACTGGTTCGGAAGATTTCATCAAAGAGCATGAAACAGAGGTCCTCATCCACCCATTTCATGTAATTTACACTGTCATTGCTACCAGGAACTTGAGTCGAAGGGCCTTGATTTGGTGGTGGATTAGCTGGTCCCTTTTAAAAAGTGTGGTTAAAGGTGACTTTCAGTGACATTCGTAGAGGGTATACGTGTCAAAGAAATGGTAAATTCTCACAGCGAATGAAGGATAAATCAAACCTACCCGAGACATTACGACGCAAAATCTGGCGCAAACCACCCCAATGAGCTCTACTCAGGTGACAGGTCACCAGCCAGTCCTAATCACTTCGCATATCCAGCCAACCGGCAAAGCCTATTAACAAACTAAGATTCTCAAGTGCTATTTAGGCGTGTTTGGAATAATGCGTGAAGTTCCTAGCAGCCAGCTCTGCAGACGAACTTACACGCTTATGTATTTCGTTGGCATTATCGTGTTTTTATGGTATCTCTAATGATACTATTAACAGTTTCTGTAGCGTCATAATTAAAGCGCGGCCAAATTGAAATACTGATGCACCCTGTGCTATGTGCCTTGGTAAAATCGGCATAAAGATGTGTCATTAATGCAAAATGGATGACATAGGAGACTTTAATCATGGATAGGTGGGCATAACATCAAAACGGTGGCCAAACCAACACAGATTTTGAGGTTCGCGCTCCTTTTAACAGCTCTGGTAAACAGATGATCCTACACGCGCCTTGCCGTCACTGACCTTGTCTAACCTATACTGACAAGGGCCATTTTAGGGAAGTCGGCTCTGTGCTGATCCAACGTTGCGCCCATGGTAAAATCGTCATTTTTCAAAAGGTCTCAAAAGTATGATGAATAGTCTTTAAGGCGGCACTGAAGAGGATAACGGCGCTTTTACGATCTAGACGACTTGAACATGCCTTGAAAGGGGATAGACTAATTGTTAATGCCGATTTACTAGCAATGTCTGATTATTTTCCAACTCTATGGAGATGGAGGCGAAGCATCAGCTCAACTGTTTGGGTCATCACCCACTTTGAGTCGCTGACCCTGAATTATGAGTGCATGACAAAATTATTGGCATATAATTTAAGATTAAGTAGGCTTGCTTAAAAATCGGGAAGCCCTATTCTCGCTATCCATTTATGCAAAAGCTTGACGGGCAGATGAAATTGGCTAGCTTTCGAATATATAGGATAGTTAGAATAGGGTGATGAGTAAGCGCAAGTTCTGCGGCTAATGCACATGCTCAACGACTTCTGATATTCTTTTAATCACACCATCAGTCAGGCAGTTTACTTCCCCTCCCGGATAGGCACTTGAAATTTTAAAGGCCATTCAATGGCAAGTGTGATGTCAAACTGCTTCTTCAAGTGGCATTGAGAGAGGCTTAGTGCACTATCATGACATAACCAATTTTAGAGGGTTGTAAGGCTTTTAACATCAAATCTGTTAGCTATAGG
Organism: Taenia hydatigena; assembly: GCA_036345935.2. Classification (NCBI taxonomy): domain Eukaryota; kingdom Metazoa; phylum Platyhelminthes; class Cestoda; order Cyclophyllidea; family Taeniidae; genus Taenia; species Taenia hydatigena. Next base: position 2,116,253 of record JADWOT020000007.1, on the reverse strand, counting down.
ATGAAAACAGAGAGTAAGCAACAACCCTCCATAGAGTGTGGCAATTTCTACGTGCAGTTCAAACTATGTCTGCTTTTGGCCACACCACTTGGTAAAGCAGATGTTTGCCGCTGTTTATCAACTAAAAGCGCATTTGGGTGTGATGCACTCTAAATTCTTGAATGCAAAGAAACAGAATCCATGCTGCTATTTAATTGCATGACAATTGTGCTGTGATTCAGCCATGAAGCCTTCCATGCAATTTAAGCCACGTTTAAAACTTGCTAAGATTATTTATTACAGAAGACGAATTTCTACCCGATTTCCTAGTAATTAGGCAAAATATTCGAACAAAGAAATGACGGCCAGCCTGTCAGTATGCGGCATAAAGTACGTACACAATCCACAAACAAATATAGCCCAGTGTCTAACTCCACAGCATTGACAAGCTTATGTGTTCCTGTTCGCATTTTAAGGCATGCTTTGTTATTACTCCGCCTTAAATACCCGCTAAGTTTATTCGTGGCGACTAGCCATCTAACACTTGTCTACAGTTGTGTCTCGATCTCGAAACGACTAATGCATTGCACGGGGGAGTGCACTCTAAACCACCATAAAAATTGCGCATGACGAGTGGTATTGCCTTGATCGGTCAGTATGTGAACGAAGACGGCATGAGTTTAAGCGAATAACATTGGGAACTTATAAAACTTTTGACGGTAAATGTGTTTTATTAGTTATGACTGCGTCACTATGGACCTTGATTCCTCGGATTTCGGGGAGTCGGAATTGTGGACACCTAATTGCCCTAGATGATGTTACTACGCCTGAGCAAGCACTTGCTGTGACTGGCATGATGTGGGAAATGATACATCCTTTTCCAAATGTGGACTGTATGCAGAAGACATTCCAAGCCATATGTGGCTTTCACTTTCGCCCTTTCTCCAAGTTTCCTCGTAGATGGCGCATTTGGTGTAACAGGCGACAGAACAAATTTATGATCAATTATGCAGAGATAATTCGCTGGGCTTGTCTCCATGTCATATGGAGTAGAACTTACCAAGCTTAAAAATATTTATGATGACCTGATCTATGACGACATTCTGCGAACTGTTGAATAGCTTCCATAGTAGATATTAAAAAGCAATACACTAAAAGTTTATGCAATTTATTCATGCAACAAGTGATTTCAGAACAGAACCACAGGTGCCTTATGCTTGTCAAGCCATGAGTAACATGTGGGGTTCATATCTTTCTGTTTATGAAGGGTGTCTTCTCAAAGGCCAAATTTGAGCCATTCATCTAGCATGGTCAGTTATTCCTTCTTTTCATCGCATAAATTATTCCCTGCGTATAAGTACAAAAGTCTTTTTAGGCAGTAATAATAACTTCTAATCGCAATTCTAACGCACACATGGTTGCTCGCTTATGCCATGTGCCAAATAGTCCATGATACTAAATGCTTGACTTTACTCCAAGACATGGTCGACTCTTTTCCTACGGACCGCTAAATCTGCTGACACTTTGTTCGCAGTCATGGAGACACAGCTCCTCTGTTCCCAACTTCGCTACTACACCCTCTACATATATGGAACAAATATAATCGCATTGCGGTCGCGCACTCTTATTAGTCACAACGGTGCCCTCGTGTATCGCTCTGTGGCCATCGCGCAAAATAAACTTGATTCAAGATTAAACATCGCACGGGCCTCTGTGGGTGCGCAGAGTACTTGATACTTGTGCTTAAGCAACACATTTTCCTTTGAAATAAAAAAATATGACATTGACAAATCCATTTGATTTCTCGTTATGTCTTTTCTCCGCCTATGCTCTTAGGCGTATATCGTAGGGGAACTGAGCCTAGTTTCGCATAAATTGACATCAAATTATAGGTGTTCTTTTAAATACTTTAATACAGAATGACGTTTTGAAATTAAAGAACCTGTTATTGTGGAGTAATCTACTGCTTGATAATGTTCGAATTTAACGCAGAATTCTCAAAGAAGACCAAATAAATGCGATTTTAAGATGAGACAACACCGGTTTCGCCTTGAAGCAGTCTGCTTTACACTCTCTAAAAGTTAGTCGATTAAGAGGACATCAACCCAAGTTTGATGAGCTTTGCGACTTGCGATCCGCAGCCGCAACCATAATCACACTGAATTCTTGATATGCCTAATTAATGAGCGCAAATAGAAATTTCGATGCCCGTTAGCGTTGCAAATATAAAACAATGCAAATTTTTAGGCTGGATTGCAAACAATTAAAGCAATGTCAAGTAGATACTTTTGCTAAGTTGTTGATCCGGCAACTAACGAACCCATATTGGGAATTAATCTCGTTCTCCTGAATGCGTGGGCATTTTAACCTACTTGCTAACGCCCGTAGGACATGATTTGCTTATTATTGTGCAGTTGAGGACTTTAGATGTTGGCGCTGCATCTTTTTATGAGACACAGCATGAATATTTGAGCACGCAAAAGTGCCGTTCATTTTATTTGTGCTGTTGTATAAAGACTTTGCTGCTGTGTAAGATGCTTTCACTGGAGTTGATTGGGTCGCTGCATCATGATCCGATCGCAAGGGTAAATTATTTATCAGGACACAGGACACTGTTGGAAGTGTAGCGTTTAACATAAGAACCTTTGACAATGCACTTTCTTTAAAACGGATAACTGCTTCATCGCAGCCGGCTCGCCTTGCGATGGTGAGATTTTCTTACTTTACCGCATATTTCTCGCTGGTCCGGTAAAAGTTACTCCCAACCCAACATCGTGTTCATTTACAATTTGCCACCAACACATGATAGTCAACATTTTACTTTGTGGTCAACTCTTTTGCCTGTGTTAGGAATAAAATTAGAGGATTTATTTGCATTGTGTGTTCGATCATTATTTGGAAATGCCAAAGCTTTTCGACGCGTTTAGTTATCAAATTGCATAATCACTTTGTCTTTCGCTTATATGCTTCTTGGTTGCTTACGATTTTCCTAGGTAAGTAGGTGCTGTTCATGTGCAAGCATATATTTTGGGTGACAAGTGAGCAGTCAAAATCAAATTCACGACCCTGCGAACCTCTTGAACACGCTGCAGTAACAGGTTCGAAAAGCCATCAAACATTTTATTTGGAGTTGGAAGAAGTGCGACAGAGGCGAGAGGAAACGTGATGCAAACTTAAAACGCCTCTCTGCCAACCCATCTGCTTTGAAGGTTAGCTGATCAGTGGATCAATGTAATCGACAAGACCACCTGCTGTGGATTCATTACGTGGTAATAAAGATTATGCTACGAACACTGTATCCATATGCAGCCCACGTCACCTTTAAGCTTGGTGTTGATCTGCTAACTTGGTTGGTATGTTTATCGATGAACTTCACCTTGACTGAGATTGCTTCTCTGCATATCACTCCACTTCTTTAGAAATGGGACACGTTCCAGGCCGAGACCTCTTGGCTGAGCTGATGGCTGAGCTAAGCCCTAAATAATGCCACTGAAAACGGAGATAAATGCACACTTGACGCAGCATTCTAGTTCCGTTCTTGCTTCGGTAAAATTGTTAGTGGCTAGCTAAATGCCGTACAGTGCAGCAATTTCCGCGTGCATAACGTCGTAGACAGAGAGCGCAATCCATCGGTGCAAGTTAAGAGCGCAGATGTATGGAGGAAGGAACCTAACAAATCGCAAGTGTGCGCAATAATGCATACACCTTTAACACTACATTGCATTGTTTTTTTGAATCTATCTATGTAGTTTAATTTGGTATGCCTCTTCGGCATCAGCTATGGGCTTTTATATATGCGGCAGGTATTGCCAATGGGACTAAAATCACACTTGGATTACTTACGGATAACTGTACCTTTGTTAAAGCTGCTTTTACCTGTTCCTTGTGTGGTACACTTGCTTGTGCAGATCTTGAGTAAGCATTAAATATTAGCAAGTCTAGTGTTTGTGCTCATTAGTCTCTAATCACGCCCTCAGCCAAATTTTCTCAGTCTCGCAACTGACTATGCTACTTGTTTCGCCTCTTGCCGAAGTGCACATATGCATTAAATTTCTAATGAATACGAGTAGAAGTCGCCACAGTGCTTACTTTAACGTTCTGCCGCTACTGTTAGCCGATGAAGCATACTGGACATTAATAACTCTGATGCATTAATCGGCGTCTTATTTCGTGTAATTGCCCGAAGTGGAACTTAATTCCTACATTCAAATAATACTTAATTTTGAATCATACTAGTGGATGATGCATCATGCATTAGTGCATCAATCAAACATATTCCAGCAAATAAATTCTCGTTGTCTTCCAAAATTGAACAAACCTTCTTTTCCCAGAATCTGTGTGTAATTTTATACTCATCCGAATTTTATGAAGTCACAGGACAAATATTCGGTTCATTTGGCGGTTTTTGTTTTGCTTATGGTGGTTAGAACATTTAGGACGTAAAGGGTACTACATTGTTTGCATTCAAAACTAATTTGAAATCTTATCGGAGCCGTCGAACCAGATATAGTCTATCTTCATAAGACGCCTCTTGAAACGATTGCTTGAACGAATCCTTGCCTCCCATCACGACGGCTACCAGCAGCACATATATTTTTTCCGTATGCGCAGCGAAACATGCCTCATTGGCTGGAGGAGGCAAAGGAGCTGCTGAGATAGAGGAAATGTAATACGAATCTATGGGAATGAGAGGCGAGACGTTTGTGAATGAGAAAGGAGGATTAGGATTGGACACCCTAGGAAGATCTGCATAGGGCCGTGGTGCAGCACTCACTCATCTAGCCGTTTGGCTGGGCTAAAGATGAAGAGGTCAACTTGGTAGAGGGGATTTAAATTCCCTTTTTAAATGTCACACTCAATAAGGCTAAACACAGCTTTCCTTTCCTTTTTGATTTGCACTGGATATCAGATGCGATATTGTCAAAATGACGCACGCAAATTTAGCAAAAGAGAAGAAAATGAAAATGGCATAAGGAATGGAAGAGGGATTGGTAGCAAAACCTACTCCAAATTTCTACCATATTTGCCAGCTGTAATCCTTTGATGTCCTGAGAATAGCGAGTTGGGAGATTGGGAATGACAAGCCGATGGAGGCGACGAAAGCAGCGGATAAATGGAGACTGAAGGCAGGGAGGAACCGAAGCGGAAGGGAGGCACTGACAAAATAACACGCAGCGAAGCATGTCTGGAGGTCGGCTGTATGCTTGACCTCTTTGAGCCTCACACGTGTAAATCGATTAGTTGCACGTGCCGCGTGGTGGCTCTCAATGTCGACTAACGCGGGCTTTAGGCACCATTCTTTGTTGATGGTTTTGCAAGAGCAGACATCACTCGCCTTTGCTTTCCACCTTAGGCGATTTTCTTGCATTATTGTGCATGCGAAGGAAAAGATACCGATGTTCCTTGATATTCCTTTCTGATGCTGACCTTTGAGCCGGTCATTGTTTGGGCATTCAGGTACCTGTCTACCCCACCGCGAGATGCCTACTTTAATCAAAATAAGGTGAAACAGCGACGGGCAGAGAAATTAGGCCAAGAGAAGCGGATAGACGAATAATGACGGCTGGATGTGGATTGATTGAAGAGGCAACACCTTTAGTTCAATCCAGCTTTCACGCGGCCTTTTGGCTGGTGTGCTCTTCAAGGTTAGCAGGAACGCCGCGGCAAAGTGTGCTTATGGAAATGGTATACGTGCACAATCCAAAAGGCCGTCTTTAGCGGCAGCGTTAACGACTCTCTCACTGATTTTGCAAAAATAGGCCATCTTGACTAACGCTGGCTTGGGTTCGACTGACTGGTACCACCTTGCTACTTGGAAACCGCTCTCCAAATGAAATGACTATGAATTAGTACGTTTTAGTCTGTCAATTATTGCCACACTCTGTCCCTCTAATAAAGTGTTCCTCAACATACCATGACCCTAAATTGTCAATGCTCTGCCTTGCAAATACGACGTTCTGCAAGTTAGTTAGACTAATGCTAGATTTCCCTCGTGCACAAATCTATCATAGCGTTGGATGATGTCCCTCTCAGCCATATTCATTTACAATATTAGCTGATTATCTTGAAACTTAACGACTGTTTACCCGGCGAACATGAAGCGATCATGGAAGGAACGAACTTATGTATAAAAACATTGATTTTTAAAATGGCTTAGCTCTCATGCACAATAAGGTAAATAAATGAGAATTCTTTGTGCAACAAAAGATCGCCAATGATATAAGGCACCCGCAGGCCGATCTGCAATATCTAATCTGGCGATGTGTTATCGGCTTATGTATGCAACAATAAACTGTCCCATGCTGCAATTATTTTCCACTCACCAAGCCGTGTAATCGTTCGCAGTCCAACTCGCCTTGGGTCAAGTGGATCAGTGAATGAGCCAACCGACTGGGCAGATGACCGGTACGCAACGAGTACACAGCAGGTGGTCTTATCGATTGTATTGATCCATTGGGACTAAAGCTATTTTCTCTCTGCCAGGTCTACTTGGAAATGCCCATAATGCTGCTTGACGAAGGTGGAAACCACCAAAGAGGTTCGATCACCACCCTGCATTTTTACCTTTGCAAAATGGCACGTTAGTTGGATGAGGTCGGCCTAATATATTTCTAACCTGCGGCGATACGTATTTAAACATCGAGTGGGTTTTGTGGTTGGTGCTGGTTGTAACACTGAACATCGGGCATGCTGTGGTAGCTCAGATGAGAGGGCAGTAAACTGAAGATCCAAATGTCCTGCTTTGAGCCCGAGTAGCGGCAAATTCACGATTGCGCTCTTGCTACCCATCTCTTCCTTTCCATTCGCCTCTACGCATGCGGATATGCTGGGAATCGAGCCATTGCGAGGGCAATTAGAGTAAAACCAAAAGGTTAGTCATGACGTCTGCGTGGAGAGCAACAAACGCTGCTACGACGCAGATGAGAATTAAGCTCACGCAAACATATCCATTGAAATATAATTCTTCGCCTTCATCATTTGGCTACTGCATGTCAATCAACAGAGGCTGAGGTGTCTGCATAAATTAATGGACAACGAAACGGATTATCAAATCACTACGTGTTACCTTAGTGGCAAACAAATAAATTGCCAAGTTGTGAAAATATTTAGACAGTTATGACTAGCGCAAAGACAATAAGGGCACTTTTTATATTGTCACAGGAAGTAGCTGCAGCGAAATTGTTTTGTTTGAACAAGCTTGAATAACTGATTCTTAAGTGCTTCCTTTAGAACTGCATCCTAATAAGCGTCCGCCACTTTGAGAGAGCAATTTTCTGCAAATCAACTCGCCTGCGCTCCAAAAATAAAGAACATCTGTTAATATAAGAAGCCATGACCTTTACATGCTTCCATACCCACAAACGGCGAGCATATTAATGGCCAAGAAGACACCTTACTAATGCTAGTTAAGTAGCACAACCTGTGGTCTGAACCTGCGTAAGTTGATTTGAATAATCAAGTAGCAAAGCAAGTCCTTGTTTCTCTAACTGTGTCATTTTGCCACCGATCTAACCAAAGCACTGGCTTCAAACGTCGACATAACAGAACCGTTGAGATCCGAGTCTGCCTGTCGATGCTGGAGAGTGAAAATCGATGACGTAATCAGCGATAGCTTTACGATCACGGCACGGCTTGCGCAAAGATCACTCAGGATTTGATTTTGAGTTTTTTTGCCTTTACAAATGTGTGATGTGGGTGAGTGTATATGCTCCAAATTTAGGGCAGTAAACAACCAAATCGCTCTGATCTTCACTCGAGAACTTTACGACGAAGGGTTGAGCATCTGAACATGTGCGATTTCAAATCAAAGACTTTGCCATTAAGGCAACATTTATATGTTTGGTCGAAACTCACCTTGCTGCATACACAGCAATTGTCTGCTTTAGAAGTTTGCCGATATTAGGTGTAGTATAAAGCCGAAGAAAAGAAAAACAAGTACCAAGTACCAAAATCTTAAAATAACATGAACGCCCAAGAGCGAGTCTTTTAGGAGCGAGAGCGCATTCTCACAGCTGCACGGCGCTAAAACCCATCCAGTATAGGCGTTCGGTGGAGTGTGGAGTTTGTATTCGCCAGAGTATCAATCTGAACATCTTATGCAAGGCCTTGTTACCAGGCAACTAGGGGTCTTCGTAAACTCTGCATCACACAAATGCATTCGGTATGCACTGATAGCATTTATTCTCTAAATATTGGAGAAATGGGCTGGCGAGTTAACATCAAAGTGGACTAATATGGATCAAAACTAACCAAAATTCTACTCTTATTTGATTTTTTGATTAACAAAGCAGTAGAACAATGCATCCACTCTAATGTTCAGCTCTTATGAAATATGATCGCCTTCATTTTTACTCTTGCAGTACAAAAACCATCAGGCCTGCCTTAATTTTTAACTACTTTAACTTCCTACTTTTATGTTGGTTAATAAAATAACCGATAAGTGACAAAAATAACGCCTAGCCTTCTAGCCATTCATTCGCCTAGCAGTATTTCCAACGTGCTTTCCTGTTTCAAAGTGTTTCTTATTCATAAAAATACGTCTGCTTTTCTTCAAATACTAATGGCTATGCGTTTTGCATCTATAAATACTTCTATGCAAAGTATGGAATTTCCAGCCGACGTTAGGATTTTATTAGCGAACAGAAAATGAGTTGATTAGCTCTGCTATGTTCTCACTCATGAGCCTGGGTCAAAGGCCACCTAGATTGATATTTTATCCCAGAGTTACGACTATGCAAATTGATAACTTGACAGAATCTATGAAATAACCTTATACATTTGAGTAGAGCTCAGTCAAACGTGATGCAAACTGCACTTATTCACTAATTTTTGTTAAGCGTGATATCTGCTTAAAGTTAATGAACAAGAAGGGATGAATCACGACTGATGTGACGTTGAAGCTTGTGAGACTTGGTCATTAATACCTATAGTTTGTGATGAAAGGCAATGATAACTTCTGGCGACAGCGACTAACAGACGATGGAGGAACAAGCTTTAGGCAAATTCCTTGGCTGATAAATCAGGATGTATTATGCGATCGACAACAACGAGGGCCGTTTATCAATTTATTAGCTTGCAGACAGAACGCTGTTTAATTAATAAAGAGCATTGATGCGCATAAAGGAAAGCAATGTCTTTGTCGTAACTTGCATAGAAGTAAGAGGTGAAAACCATTGCATGATATCCCGTGCAAGCGTTAAGCATCGAATTAAGTAACAAAATTCCGCCAAATTGTGGGTAAATTTTGGCAAGCAGAGCCAACAGTTCCTGCCGAAAGTACAACCATCCCGTCACTCATCATCGAGGATATTGCATGTAGTCAAGCACGGTTTGGTGAGTCACCTTTACAGGTACTGCACGATAACCTACCGATCCAGAGCTCCCTTCCCGACACTACGGACTGGCTAAATTTTTATTCCCTCTACATAAAACTGTAAGTGCCGCCTTCTCAAGTCATTCAGCTCCTTTTGTTTACGTGAACGCAGTGGGTTCTAAGCACATCCACTACTGCATGGATAGTTATGCGTTCCATACATTACGTAAAGTCCAGCTATTGCAACCACAAACTTTCTGATTTCGAGGCTTCAACGCTTTCTAGAGTGGCAGATAAGTTCTGGCCCATAATTTCGCTGCTTATTAGGGGTTGCAGAAACGATAGGTTATTAAATATTCAATTACTTCGTTTGCTCCAGTTTGTACTTTCTCATGATTACCTGGCAGCATTTACGTGCCATGTTCTCCATACCAATTGCCCGGCACATCATAATTGCGATGACATCGGCGGCAGCAACTTGCTATCAAGCATAGACTTAAACTCAGAAATGCTTCTACCAGTATTTCATTTTAGCTTCGTTTTCAGCATTTCATTCATTTACTAATCATTCTACATTAATTACTTCCACCACAATGCATGCACACATTCACATATTCAATCACTTCGAAAAAGACCATATCCCCTATCAGTATTTTCAAACAAACCTTGCCACCGGATGCGCAGTGCGTTTGTCTCTAACCATTCAGCCACTCAGAAATGCAAATGCACAAACGTGTTGTTCAATTAATGCGGCATGATGCTCAATCGGCAAAAAGCTCTTTTAATATCAGTTGAAGTCTGAGCGAAAGATGTACAAATTATTTGCTAAGATGCAAGGGGACTTTGCTTTATCCCAATATCAGTATTGATTTGTAAGTATTTTCTTTAATTTCACAATAATACGTGTTGAATTGAGCCAAAAAGTACCATGAGCAGTTAGTCGCCTACATCGCACCTTTTGATTTACCTTTCCAGACTGCTTTTATCTAGCTATCTTTCTATTTATCCATTTCTGTACCTTCTCCTAATGCAAACTGACCTCTCACACGCAGACTCCTTTATCTGGTATGATATAGAATTCCTTCCAGTGATTTCCTCACTTCTTTCAGGTGGCGGGCTTAGCATCATCGTTTTTCGCAAGCATGTTTCAATGCGCACGCTCATATGAACGCGGTTTAAATGCATCACAGCGCACTGTACACAAGCACGCATTAAGAGTTGTAGAACAGCAGAACACAAAGCAAAATATCATTCACAAAGCCAGCTAAGGTTCCTAATCAACAAATGCTTGCTAGCCCATTTTAGTTCAGGTTGGATTAATTTCAAATAGATTAGTGTATTGACGTCAATGCCGGGGAGTCAATAGTGTTAACAACCATGTCGACTTGTCTCCGACTGAACTGCCTTTTACTTCCCTGTCTTCGTCACCTCATTTGGTACCCAAATACATGCGACTACAGTGTCTAGTCTCATGTTGACTGTGAGCGTAACAAATTGTTGCGCACCTTGGTGGTCAGTAGTTAAACCAAAATAAGGACGAGGATTTCTCAGCGCTAAACTATCAGAGAGACAGCTTGATGTACTCTTACCGAATACCCTGCGATATGTAATGCCGCAATGTGCTGCACAATGCCACAGTGCCGCGTGCGCATACCCACCTCATCTTCTATCTTCCTTTCCCTTCCTCGACATCCACATCCACCTCTACCTCCGCTGCATCACTGTCTATGCGTCACTCAGCCAACTAGTAATTGTTTGAATGCGCACACACACACCTCGACCTTATGCGACGGCTGAAGCTCACCAATGTGGTCTGGCGTGTTACTTGCGCCAAAATGCAGGTAAGAGATAAAATAATTTAAGAAACGCAATGGAAATGTGCTCAGTTTGGAACCCAGAGGTCTGTAGATCGAAGTTCCGCTTCGCCACTTGACCATTTATTTGCTCAGGCGGATTTAGCTGCACCTCGCATTGATGCTTTACTTACTTGGCCTAAAATTTTATGTCCACCAAATGTTTAACTGCCACTTCTTTTCAGCTCTACATCCAACTAACGTGACCTGCGCAAGGGGACGCTCTGCTGCGTGAATGTTGCGGAGGCTAGTCTTATAACAAAGGTGGTTGTGCGCTTGTCTCCTAATGCTCAAGTAAACCTAACGTCAACCCTGCGAATAATTAGCTATCACAAAACTTTCAGAGTTCTGATTAAAAGATTCATGGAGTCCTAGAATGGGAATCCAATGTGGTTGCTATTTTCGTATCGGCGCAGAATGGGGAGTGTAGTCTGCATCGGCAAAATACAAAGGGGCTTTACTGTAAAAATAAAGGTAATAAGTAGGTGAGGGAGTAGCGAAAGGAGTTTCTCCCCGTGTAGTCCCCAAAACAGTTGATGTGGTTCCTTATATTGTCATTCCTCACTGGAAGTACTAGCATTACTGAGACTCAAGAGCGACTAAAATGCAAAATTAAACAAAATTTTGTACTTAGAGTTCAAAGGGAGTTGGATTCAAGGACAGCCATGTTAAAAGTGTAAATTTGTGTCTGCACATTTTTGAGCATGCACACAGCGACAAAAGATTTTTTACAGCTTATTTCTTTGAAGGCTAAGTAAAATTGAGATGCGAGTACCAAGTTGGAATAAGTATAAAATGTCAAATCATCCTTATTATTATTAGCAAGGTAACGAAAAAGCGCCAAAAGGTGACCGAACAAAGCTTGGTCGCATAACTTTACACATTTCAAAATGTTTGGGACAACTTGCACATGCATAGCCAATGAAGATAATCTTTAAAGTGCTCACGGAGAATAGGAAAAGGCTTATGGCGTTTGTCATGCTAGAGTCGGACTTAGCTCAAGTGCTTAAATGTTATCAATTCCTCAGCACAAAGGCAAAGTAAAGTTGAAAAGGCCAATCAGCCCTTCTGGTTTGAGAGCGTCACATAGATATTCCTGCCTGACAGCTTATAAATACACATACTTCACGAATGCAGTTGACTTTGTTAATGAAAACTGAACTAAAGGAGAGCCGAAATGCTTGATGTAAGGTTGGTTAAAGTTTATTGATACAAAACACTTAAATTTAAAAGTGGTTATTTCTGCCACGAATCCATTCTCTTAAATAATTCAGATTTAATTGCATTTTTATAGGTCAGCAATTCGCTGGACTAAGTTACAAATGCTTTAAAACTAGACGATGCTTAATTCAGTGTTTTTAATTACGGGTTATGCATTTTGACTAAAATGAAGCAGCATCATAGCCATGACAAATTCAGCAAGGGATGAACTACAACGAAATTGATAAAACAAACGGCAGTTGGTTATTACTGCACAGTAGGGTATCCCTTAGGGCAAAAGAATAGACCATGTCCAAAGAAATTGAGGTCCCTCAATCTGTGACTGGTGCTGCCGCTAGTTCCAACGCAGGTGTGCACAGCGCTCTATGTGATGATGCTGTGTTGAAACACATCGTTCTTTGTGGTGTAACTCAATGGCTTAGTGTTAGCGCATCAGACTCCGGATCAGAAGGCTGCATGCTTCCTCCTACCTCATCCTCCTTTGCCATTGCCTGCAGCACAAACCTTTGCTTAGGTTCTCCTCCTATTGTTGATTTCGTTACTATATCGCTGCTCTTGCTACTGCCGTTACACCCGCGGTAGCAACACCATCGTCGCAAATGATGTTCCCTACATTTCCTTGTTCTTTGCTGTAAAATAATTTTGTTACCCCTTTTGGTTACTCTGAGTGCCATGACAATGTTTAAAATTCAACCAATTTTTACTGGTGTGTCGCGGTAGGAGAAATTCTGAGCCTCATTGATGTCAGTGCCAAAATAAAAGCTTTGTAGGGACAAAATCACCCTTGCCCAAGCTCCCGTGTAGTAACTCCTTTAAGTCCTCTGTCGCATTTCACGCCACTACATGGCAATAAGATACTAAAACTATTCTTTTATTATTTTTACGTGAGCACCATATGAGACGTACTTCCAACAAAACATTTTTATCGAGGAAGAAGAACACACAGGAGTATACTTAAGCAATAAATACAGGAAAGAATACCACACTGATCGACCATCCTATCGTTTCTCATCTGCATCAGCCTGCAAAGAGCCCTTATTGAAGAGATGCCTGAATCCAGAAGGTATGCAAAGTACAGTCAGAAGAGGATTTGCATATGATGGTCGATGCAAAGACTTGCTCCGCATTGAGTGAGGCTATGTAAGTGGTTATCATTGTTTGTTTGCGCCACTACCTCTGCATGCGCGACTTTAGCACCAAACTTGTACCAAGAAAAATAATATGCGAAAAACAAAAATAACCTGCGAAAACAGCAGGAGGATGTTTAAATTGTGCGTAAGGTCTCTCCTGATCTGCGTATATGTCCATGTTACACAATAGCACTTACATTAGTTAGTAGCATCAGGCCTAATAGACTAGCTTTTGCAAGTATTCTCATGCTCGAGTCAACCAAGGCAACTAAGGCATTAAAACAACTTAACAGCTGTGAAGGTTTCAGCTTTGCCATAGGGACCCAGTTTTAGCTAAAATTCATACCCTTAATCGCCGAGATGAAAGGTTTGGTACAAGGTCGTCACCGTACGAGTCACACCCAGTCAGAAGCTTGTCATCACATAAGCTATCAATTCAATAGGTCGTGGGTATAACAAAATTTATTCCATCTAGACGTGAAGGACGATAAGAAGACTAAGGATTGTTAAGAGAATACTATCGTGCGCAATTATCTGGCAAGTTAATTTATGGCGTCGAGTCTTATAAAACGCCCACGATCGAGTGTGGGTACTTTCGACTAAGCTCTTCTCCTTCTACTCATGCATAGCAAACAAAGGGGTACATGGTTACTCGGTCTAAACCTATTCATCAAGGTGCGTCAAGCAGCGTGTGCACGATGGAGCATTATTAATGCCTGCAGTTGCTGGAATACAAAAACAGCCTTTTCATTTTCGTAAAAAATGTGATAGTTATACTCGCAACTCGCCATCATTAGTTCTGTCCATATGCCTCCTTACGAATTCCATCGCTTGCATGCATACAAACTGTCACAATACAAATTGAAATGACATTTGTTAAGAGTTGCATCGAAAGGCTTTGCCACAATTAACGCATTACAAAATTGCCAACTGACCAGTAAACTGCTAATCAAAAGCACTTGTGGGTTCGAGAGATGACGAAATTTGAGGCAGGAACACGCCACTCTTAAGTGTTCAGCACAAGCATCGCTTCCTTTGCGTATCCTTCCAGCCTCACAATTAACCTTGCTCACAGCTCATGAGCTACCAAACTTAAATTGACATTTCCTCTGTTGACCAGAGCTGGAGCCGCATTAGGCCTTGGGTATTAGATCTGCTGCGATGACAGAGAACATTTACTTCGGCGATGGGAACAGATAATCACACATTGTTTTCTGACCCGCTGAATACTCCTAGCCGACCGTCTAATTTTTCATCCAAGTAAATATTTAGCCAGCACTTTCCTCAAGCCTTGGTTACGACAGCTAAAATATGAGTCCATTCGTGTGGTGTACACTTCCTTTACTTGTGTTTCCTAACTTACTCGGTTTGTTGCACTTTGCAAGTAGGCTATTCTTTCCCGGTCTGATTTTATGCATGCACACCGAAGGCACTGTCTAAGCTGCACAGAAGTCCTAGTATCATCGCAATAGCATTTGTGGCCGCTTTTTCTCCAGACACTCGTTCTTCCACCATAACTGCTGGCCAATGAATGCTAGCAGCTGCGACACATGCAAGGCGGCATTTGTGACTACAAAATACGATCTTGGCGCTGAGTTGCCTCCCCTGCTAGACCTACGAGCAAGTATGTAGCAGTAAAGGCATCAATTAAGATTGTTTGGAAATAAGGAGTTATGCTGCGTGTGTTTATAACTTTGCTTCGATGCTGCATTTGATAAGATTTTCCCATGCTTATCTTATCAAAATTGCACTAGATATTTCTTTTTTACCACGATTAATGGAAGTAGCTTTCCAAACAAAGTTCCAACTACGTCCGCTTAGTTAAGCTTAGTAGCAGAGGAGAGTGAGAGGATTAGAAGGCGACTGGTATTTGGCTGTTGAATGTTTTTTAGTTTAAAACGGAATGAAGCACAGAGGTAGTTGTCACCTCATAATGCTCACTCCATTCATTCGAGCAGAGTAAATGCTTTAGTGGATGTGATGTGTTGAATGACATGACGTGAGGGTTGTGAAATGGTATTTTAGAAGGGCAGGCCTATTCTTGTGGAAGTGGTATTGATAGCGAGTGCCATCACTTCAAACCCATCTTTCCGTACTAAAGTTTAGGGATTGTACCGTGGCGTTGCAAAACCAATAGCATTGTTTAGGCCATTCTGGTTTCTTATTCTCAAGGACATTAAAGAACAAACTTCATTCGCCTCTTGGTACCATCAGTCACCCGTCTACCTTCTCACACAAAGAGGTGCCGCATGTTGTTGGTGCACAAGAATGCACTGCTTTGATTGTTGGTACGTGCAGGAGTTGGCATGTCTCTCAGCTCCCTTAATCGACTGGATAACTAGCTGCAAATGCTGTAATCCTCCAGTTTACTAGTGTGTGCAATAAACGCATCTACTTATTTGTCTCAGAATTTACAACCCTCATGTAGTTGGTGCCAGAACTGTGTAATTGTTTGGAGGTTCATCATCATTTACTTGTAAGCATCAACTCGTGCGCAAAAAGCAAATAAAAAACTTGCGAGCAAGCAACGAAGCAAGACATATTTGCTGCCAATGGCGGAGCAAATAATCTAACTGACCATGTGACCAGAAGCACCTTCATTGAAACGGCATTCACGGCTCGAGTCTTTCGAGGGTGTATGAAACTTCGTCTCTGTTTAGAAGAATCGTTTGAAGTCTGTGGTGCTGCTAATGAAAAATGGCCTTGTTGGGGGTAAATTACACACTTTCGCATTGGTCTTTTCCCAGACCAGAGCGAAAGCCATTTGCCTCAAGCAGGTTGTGTATCGAGGTAGAGAGATCGAGGCGGCAACTCCTGGCATATAGCTGTTAAGCAACTGTGCTCCAAAGGTCATATGGTATTCTGACATCAATGACGCATCTGACTTGCTAATCTCCCTTATCCCATTATGAAATCACCACTTAGCTCAGCTTTATTGTCTTTGTCATGAGCGAGCAGACATTGTCTTGGATCCCGTTTGAACCACAACCTGCTTACATCCCACTTGTTAGCTAAAAGTAGTTTAGTGTTTACTAAATTTTAGCGCATTTACGTTCATTAATTACCCCTTTTTAATTAGCTATAATCTCACTAGAATGTAGATAAATGTGCAAGAGGATTTAACTTTCAGCATTTGATGTTCTTTGCCCTCGTTATAATCGTGAATGGCTATATCTCTCAAGCTTTCTAACAACCACAGTCTCTCTAAAGCATGCAGACGAGTTATATGTGGAAAACGAAAATAGACTAGTAGATATGAGCTGCCAGTGTGTGAACCATGACCTCAAAGCGAGTCAACTTGTAAATAATGAACAGTCTTGCACTAAGGGTTGTAGGGGCTCATCATCAGATCCAGTAGCATTTCCCACTTTCACCTAGTCTCCTCTTACTCCTATGCTGTTGCTTCCTTACCTCCTCAATTCAAGCCCTGTGTAATAAAATGCCGTCCCATGATAGGTGGATGTCCGATTCAATTAGGCCTTTGAAAGATTTATTTTCCTTCATTCACCGTCTACAACGTTAACGGGAACAGGCTTAACGCATGTCGGAAGGGTAATGCCAAAGTTAAGCATACCAATGAAGTGAGTGAAATCAATCACTTGTCCTTTACGACTAGCTTCCTGCCGACAGAACGCACGAGCACGGTGCCTTGAACACATCCCTAGCCAGGGTAGTATGGACTGGACACTCCATACAGGGCACACGGATGTTAACTTTATGTTATTGAATTGGTTGCGACCAACCATGTCGCGAAACAATTGAAGCCATAATGCTAAATTGGGTGTCTGAGTCTCTACTGCTAGCTTATTCGTATAATCACTGATCTAGTGACTTTTGAACACGCCCATTTCATCATTGCATGCATTATGTTGATCTACAATACCGTGCATAATTCAATTTCCATATGGTTTTGAGAACTTCAAAGGCCCGTTTTAGCCGTCATCATTATGCTTAACTAAACGGACACAAATAATTTGTTAGCAAGATTTGATTGTTATCTTCTTCATTTGCCTATTGATTTGGCACGGTTCTACATCCGAATACTTGGACTTTATTAAGTAAAACGAGTTGATAATTTTCGAAAAGGAGACGTAACTCACTGGCTCTTGGTCGGCCTACTTACGGTTCCTCTCCTGCCTCAATTTGTCAAGTGCTTCTTCGAAGTAAAATTTAAAAAGGGAATGCATTGAATGCTCGGCAACGAATGATTGACAAAAGACCTAAATCACGATAAATGCGACTATGTACTTCAATTATTCAAAAATATGCTTTATCTGCCTTAGTGCCATTGGTTCTACCGGGCACCAACTGGATAACCAATAGATGAAGCGTTTATTATAGACAGGGCAGATGAAGCAGAAAAGCAGAGTGAATGCTTGACTGTTTCAATACTCCTAATGGATCACACCGCTGACCCTTAAGCATCACATCTAGACAGCATTTTGTTTTTGAATGCGCAACGATCTTTCCTTCTGTTATGCACCAAGTCCGGTATGTCAAATCATTTTTAGCACTATCACCGTTGGTTGCTTAAGGTGATTGACGGTTTCTATTCAGGCAGTTCCTCTTCGTGGTCGCTGCCAGCGTTAAATGTTTAAAGATTGATGGAAGACATTGATTTCCGCAATTCTTCTGAATTCCAATTCACTCTATGTGGAACGTAAGTAACTATAATTGGAACAAATAATGATCTTCATTGCAAAAATAATACCAAATACCACTTTTTGGAAGTACAGTGAAATAAAATAAAAGTGAGACGTGGTAAAAATATAGCCTTAGAATTAATGCGAATTGGAACTGAGCATTGCCAACCACACAATACTGAAAATAAGGGCACATCTGCAACAGTAAGGCCACTCAACCCAAGAGAAATTGCCTAGTCACCCTTATCAAGCCAATGATGCCAACTGGAGAAAGAGGAAGAGAAGGAGTGCATTTCATTTGAATGTGGTCAGATATTCAGACAGGCGGTGCAGCTGTGGTCACGTGCACGTGATACCTCCATTTCCTTGCCTCCACTCCCACATCATCAATGCGCATAAAAAATTAGAACAACTTTGCCTTGAAAAAATCCTGCATCTACTTGCTTAGTTGCCACCCAACAAGTCATCTATCCGTCAGCACTTCTTTGTTGTTGCCAATTTTGCTGCGATAAATACGACATTGGTTTCAGTCAGCATCTTGTGCAATCAGTTCATTCAAAGCATAAAAGCGCAACTAGAGCCCAACAGCATACCAAATTAAAGCTATTGCAGCATAGACAGGGCGGAGAAATTCGTCACGAGGCAAACACTATTAAAAGGTACAAATGTCCTAGTGGACGAAGCCTCATCAACTCCAATATAAAGCCTCGATTGAGCAGCTACGATACTGAAAGTAGGCTGAATGTGACCTACACCTGATGATCAGTAAGCAGGAATAGATGTGTTTAGAAAGTGGATATTAGCGCAAATCGGGATTGGATAAGGGTGGAAGAAAAAAGCGATTACGGGTCAATGATGCAGTACTTATCAAACTGAGAGCTAAGAATAAAGAGGAATACAAAAGAACGATACGCATGGGCTCTGAATGGGTCAAAGTGTTTGCCCATCGGTCTATGTGTTGCATATCATGATTGATATGGTGCAAGTGGTTCTGTTGAGACTACACATACAGCCAGTGGAGGTGTCCAACGATACATCCTCTTATCATACTAGAAGGTTATTTTACCTCCAGCTAACATAGTCTACTTCTCTGGTGGTTCGTTCCTTACCTTAGAATGCTACGAAGTCCCAACTAAAATAGCATGAACCGGGAATGAATCGCGAGTATGCCAGTCGCCTTAATGGCATTGGGCTGAGTAATTGCTGATATGGAAAAACTATGGGAATCAATGAGCAGCTTTAATTATTTGAGCCTTATTTCAAATTTACATGTCTGCAGTAGAAAGCTCAATGTACTTGTGCAGAACAAAGGCTTTTTTAAAAGATGCCCTCTCACAAGATGGGAACGTGAACACCTTCGAAGGAGAGGCTGCCAATAGGCCTTCAGACCTTACTCGAATCTGGTTTATTGCGCACCGTGATGAATCTCAACAATTTTGGGACGTACTGGCACTCTCTTGAATTTGCCAACGCTCCGTTTCTGTCACTGATGATTTTCGATGGAAGGCGACATTGTCTAAACTTAAATTCTCAAATGTCCTTATAGGCCACAAATTGATGATCGTCTTCTCAGAGTTTGAGATCTACTAAGGCTATCGGTTCTTCCCCATTGCTATAAATTCAGTGCTTCATTGTTGCCCTTCGCTATTAATGGGCCTCCTGACCAATCGATCAAATAAAAAACTAGTGGCCTGTACAAGCTCGTTCATTCAAGATAGTCAACTACAATGCATAATTATGTGACCTGTGCAAAGGAACACTCTGCTTGCTTGGAGGCTATGAATGTCTGTCTCTGATAACTAAAGGTCATCATGCGCTTGTCACCCAACAGCTAGGTAAAGTTAAATTCGATTTCATACACGGAGAGCTATTTCACGGTCTCTAATCAAAAAGCCACTGAGCATCAACTGTTGGGTCTCGGTGACAAAACGCAGTGAATTGTACCAAACACTTATTGCACCATTCTGCTTCCATCATTTTTTGCGAAAAAAAGAGTAAACCGAGTGCTTGTAAATTTATAAGAGTATGCTATAACTTCTCTGACTCATTGCAATGTTGCTTCGGGACGATGGTGTTTTAGTCAGGTGCATGAAGGGAAAGAATTAATACACACATTTTTAATTTGCCTAGCCGCTCCTCATTGTGGCGGAACCAAGTTACTCATCATTAACAAATGCGTTCATTCCAATTTTTCTCTCTCTTCGACCACGAAGGATTGTTAAATTGCACAAATTTTACTTTGATACGTCTTGATAAAGATCTGCGGGTTGGTAAAATGATTGCAAAACCTATAGCTGCACTACAATTTGTGTGCGTCTTACATAATTGACTTCGATAGCTTGCGAGTCAGTTTCTTCCTACGAGCGTTTGGACTCGGAAATGCCGGTCTCTTAATTCTTTACTACCCCCTGTTTGCGTAGGTGCACAAAGCCTGTAAATGTGCCATTGGCCATTCTGTTCTAGAGGTGCCTTGCACCCCATCATCCTGATAGAACCTTTCTTCTTCTGTCCTTTATTCCTTTCCCCTATGCAAACTATCACACGTCTTGGCATTGATTTCCATCCCACAAATATTCTTTTCGTAGCTAGCGATTGCTTTTAATCTTTTCGCTCTATTGTTGCTTTAAAATTGCGGTTCTTATGGTTTGCATTCTTACCCATTTTTACCGAGCCAAGGTAGAGCTAATATTTTAACGACTGGTAAGCGGCTAGATTCCGTGTGCATAAAACAGCACCCGCTTCGCTAATGTAAAGAGCACTTAATATAACTTATGAGTGATTGATGCAGAAAGGCTGAGTGCAGACGAGATTGTGACCGTTCCACACAGATTAATAAAAGGAGTCTCTTGGGGTGTGTAAATGCGTGTGTGTCAGATGATAAGTGGACGTTGTCGTGGATAAATACAGACAATTGTAATGAAGGTAGGAAATGTAAGAAGACGAACAGAGTATGGAGGTAATGACACTTCGGATCATCTCGCGGTCTATGCCAGATAAGTGTTTAATGGCAAATGAGCAACTCATTCTTTTCATGTTAGAACATGTTTGTGGCACATGTCATAGAACTCTTGGCAAAGTTGAGGCGGCAAAATGAATCATGTCATGTCAATCAAGCTAATTATCGCTTGTGTTGCTTTGCACTAGAAGAAGAGCAACCCTCTCAAACCTAGGTGTCGTAGCGCTAAGTGGCTCTCTGGTGGCATGCAACTGCTGAGAGCTTCACCATTCTACACTGAGCATACAGTGTTGCAGCTTATTCACCAATCTCATTGTTATCCTCATGAAAATGTCCTCAACGTATCATATTCGTATGCCATTCGATCTTTGTCACAGCTTTTAGCCTTGTGAATGCGTCTATTTTGTGATGAATGTGTCTGACAAGATAGCCTCAAACGGCAAGTAATTCCGTGATAAACCGCTGGCGTATATTATGGCTCTGCTATTTGGAAAAAACAGGTAAGTTGGTATGTAGTCATATGAAAACAGCACTCCCTATGCACCATGATTTTCGTTAAAAGCGATGGATGCGCTGCTGCTATGCAATGAACCATCAGCACCAATCGTCATAACCATCGCCAATATTGCTAGCCACCTAACCACACACCCATCATACCACCTCGAATACCACTCCGTCCGTCCATTAATCGCCTGTCAATTAATATTTTGATGCACCCTCTCCACAAACGCCAGTACAATTTATATTAACATGCCTTACCACTTCCTTCCACTTTTTATTAGCAATGGGATCCGCAAGCTCTTTTTATTGTAACACCGATAGAATTGACTTTCTTGAGAAGTCGACTTTTTGAATGTCAGCATGGCACATGGAACCGAAAATCAGCGCAACAAGTATAATTTCTCCTTCCGCTTCTCTGTTTCTTAGCCGCTATTGAGTCCAAATCTTCTTGCTTTCTGTGAGAGAATCTCTTGTTCGACACGAAGGAACACAAACTCAACGCATTCAACCCACATGCATGGATGTGCTGTCTAAGTTACAACAGACTTGGTTTGATATTCTCTTGCACTAAGAGCCGGATTAAGACCACAAGGTTTTTTTAGCATTAATGCTAAATTGAACACATTGTAACGAGTTCGGCCTTTGACAAATACCCGCGAACTATCCGCACCAGTCTTTAATATCGGGTGTATTTAAGATGTTCGATTAAACAGGCAACTTCACTCCGTCTAGGGCTTACTATGGCTAAGGAGCGTGTTTGAGAATGAAGGTGGTTCGTTGGCCTACGCAATAAATATTACAAGAGGGATGAGACTCTGCGATTTTCTGCCTAGTTTGTTTTGCTGTCGATTCCGTTTTGCATCCTCAATATTCCAGTCTAGCATGGGGTCTTACGAGGGGTGACACAGCCAGAGGTAAATTTGTTACAACGGCGACTTGCCTCCAACGAAAGTTGGCTAGTGTTTAGTGGCAAGTGCTACTCCTGAATATTAGGTATGAGCCAGTAACTTGAATTTCACTCTTTTACCTACGTTTCGTGTTATTGACTTAGTCTTTAAATAGCAACCTTTGCCTGCGTTGCTGGATAAATTAACTTTCTTCCACAAATACCCTTTCCTCTGCGATCGTATGACGCTCGCTATGAAAACATGCAAAGAAGTGTGCTTGATGTAATGTACTTGAAATCGCGGAAAACGGGTATGTAATCTACAACTCAGTATAAGCTGGTGGATAGTAGTTCGCAAACAGTAGGTTTAGTAATTACCGACAAACTCAGATACCAAGGTAAAGCTAATTAAGACACGGGTAATTTTTGACGATGAATATCCTCGTTAACGTGAGATTGGAGGTGTCATAACAGTTAATCAGATCACTTTTAGAAGTTTCGCACTATAAATGGAATTCTTTGCGACACCTAAGATTAAACCGTATTCTCGATATTCTCATCCCTCGTCCACGGGTTCTGCAGCACACTCGCAAGTCCATTCCCATCTCGCACTACTCTGCCATTTTAAGCGGCCGCATTAGTGACTTATCAGTGACACGAATTGTCTCGAGAGTCAAAAGCCTTCCACTACGTGCAACTGCTTCACTCGCAAGCACTATCATTGGTTAGCGCGATAGCGTGGAATGTTAGCTTAGAAAACACCCGAAGGTGGCTCACACTGAGGTCAGATTCAACACGCCCGTAGAGTTTACCCTTTCATCCATTGCAAGTGTAGGGCATCGATTCTGGGTAGCAGCCCTATATAAATTATTGTATCTCCATGCGGTGACACCAAGACTCACATAGGATTAAATGGCTCTATTATAATTTGCTAACCACGATTATTTTTGCGATTCACAATGGGCGTTGCAAACAAAGGGGATAAGTAAAGCACAATTAAACATCTCAGGACGAGCGATCTCCAAAAACCCCAAATTATTAAACCATAAAATGCAGCTCAAACAGAAAATATCACACAGTTTTAGAGATACTTAATGTCACGGATTAGGATGAGCCTTGCTTAACATACCAGAGCAAAAAGTCCTGGTCGAAATTATAAATAGCTCGCCATGGTTATCATATTGCTAACAAATGGCAAAACATTCCTTCGACTTCAAGCGTGGTATTCGAGAATTTGGGCACGCTCCTTGGTTGCAGGCAACCAACACTTTGCTAAACACATTATATTCAGATTTAAGGTAAACCCTTTAACTATATTTTAAATTCAGATCTGTATCTGGATGTATTCTCGCCTTTTACCGTCCCGAAATTCCCTAGTATTTTAACAGAGCCACTTTAGTGACCGCCGCTTCTACTC
Organism: Taenia hydatigena; assembly: GCA_036345935.2. Classification (NCBI taxonomy): domain Eukaryota; kingdom Metazoa; phylum Platyhelminthes; class Cestoda; order Cyclophyllidea; family Taeniidae; genus Taenia; species Taenia hydatigena. The sequence goes on along the minus strand of JADWOT020000007.1, from coordinate 2,092,354 downwards.
TGCCAACGCCACCCAAATCCATCCCGCCTTATCCTTCGTTGTCATCCTCGTCTTCTTTCCCACATGTACTTTGTGATATCTGAAGGTTATGCGCGATTTGGCGGAGTTGCATTTGACATCAGCGCTTCGACAACTTTCGACCATATTAGGGCTCTATGCTAAATTGCTCAATGCTTTAAGTTAACAAATGCACCAACGTAACCTTTCGTTCATTCATAAGCTCCTCATCGGCTGCGCTTGGGAGTCAGCCCATCATAAGGATGTAGAATTTTCTTCTTCCAAGGACTTATAGTGTCACCATCTACTGCTTCTTTTGGAAAATCTGCAGGAATACGACGGGAACAAATCACTTGCGTATGGTGATAGCTAAGACCAAAAAACCTCTTTTTTAAGGCATTTAGTCCTTTCTTCCCCTTGCATAGGCCAGTTGCTAAAGTACCTTCCGAGCAAAGGTTTGTAGTAATGGGATAGCTAACCCAATGAGGTTTCCTCTTGGCTCATATCCAGTATTGCTAGATTTTGTGATGACATGGTTCTGCAATAGACTCAAGACGATGTCGTGATTGATGTCACATCCTTGCCGTAATTGTTAGAAATGAGGCCGCCACGGATGATGATGATGATGGATTACGGTTTGAGCAGTCGGCATTGCTAGGCTAGGCGCTCTGCTTTAGTCGGAAGCAATAGACCTTACTATGAATGCCATCTTTATCACATTTTACAAAAATCTGTAGGCGTCTAATCGGTAGCCTGGTCTGTTTGACCGCCCTTGAATGAAACCACTTGCGGTAGCAATGCTACTAAAGTACTGACCGCAGCTTTGTTCCAAGATGGATCAAATGCTACCGACTACTAGTTAACGATTCTGCTCTGCTAAGGTGTTATTTTGTGTAAACCCTAAAAGCGATGTAAGGAGTGACCGGATGAAAGAGGGTGACAGAGGCGGGATTCGAATGCGCGTCTTTTCAGACTAGTGCCCAAAATCGGCATCTTGGATCACTCAGTCACGCTGCTTCACTATTGACGCGCCTTTCGTTATTTTGGCACTCAGTAGGAAAATATTAACGATACTCATCTATGCTATCCTAACCCGAGGTGAGCTCTTCATACTATCACGCATTTCAACACCCGCACTATGTGCACAATGAGCATTAATAGAGGGAATGAATTAAGAGATCATCCAAAATTCGGGTCCGTGGTCGAATAAAGACTAATTCAGCGTGTAAGACTTGAGCTCTGACAAATTTTTCTAGGATGGCAGCCGTAGAACCATAGCATAACCCGCTTGTAGATAGTGCTGTCAGACAGGAAAATTTCATCAAGTTTCCTTAGATTATTTGTTCAAGTCGGCTTAACTGTTGTCGAAAACCAAAACTGGCTTCGTTATCTGTCAGGTTTTTTGCTTCAAACCTAAACAATTCTTTAACGAATCCAACATGGCGCATTCCTAGTCATCATGGGCTGCAAATGAATGCATGCCACATTTGTGTCACATAGCAACCAAGTTCAGAAGCATGAATGCAATAGCGCTCACACAGGTATGATTGCAAGAGAAGGAAATAAGACTATTGGCAAAGCCAGGTGTCCGACTGCTCCTGATGGCAAGGAAGTTTATAATGAGCATGGACCATCAAGTATTTTTCTAGCTAAAACACAAAATGAGGCTGGCTGTCCAGTTGGGTGCTAGTATGAATGCGTGCGAAAATCTGATTTCGCGGTCAATGCGGTAAAGCGCATATGCATGGTAATGTGGATAAGCTGTCCCGCAGACCGATTTCAACAAATACGGAAAATATTGTAGTAGTTAATTTATTTGTGGGCAAGGCTGCTAGGCATCACTAAGGACACAGACAACGACCGACACAGTTCTGTAATACTATAGATTTCTTATATCCATCAATAAGCCCACAGCAGAGATGATGGAGTCCAGCATGGCGACCAAATAGCTTTGAAGAAGAGCAGTCGAATACTTGCATACGATAGAGAACCCGATAATCAGACGCGTTTCTTTCTGTTTTGCAGTGTTTTCCAGACAAGAAGTCCTCTTGTACACTGTCAGTTCCAATTTAAGTAACCGTTATCGTTGCTTAAAACGATGAGAATTACAACACGAATTTGGGGTATACTCGACGGGAAAATCCTCATGCTTGATTATTGTAGTCTACAGATCCAACAAAAGCCTGCCATGCTGCTAACTTAAAAGTCCCACACAATCTATCCTTAAACAGCGTCTTTAGCATCAAAGAATGAATAGATCAACCACTGGTCTCCCTGGACACGCAAGTACCTTTATTGAAGAGACGCCACCCGGATAAGGTGCACAGTTCTCTCCTAGCAATAAAGCGAAAACCGATTGCCGGCAATTATACCCTAACAGGAAAAATTTTGTGTTCCGCAACCATGGATAGCGATTAATGGCAGCATGTATTACAATCATTACCAAAGCTTGTCTTAGTAAAATGTCATACTACCACAACTCGTAACTTCATCGGCGTATGCCAGGCCTTTTTATATGTCCCATTAAATTCATCGAGTTAAGTGCTGCTAATAAAAACTGAGAGGTATCTAGCTTTCCTTTGAAAATGCATTTTTAGGCTGAAGCATTGGCGAAACTACAGTCACCACGCAGATTTGACAATTGGGATGGCTATGACAACCAAATAAATCCCTATGCAAAGGAAACTAATGCCAATGGAACCTGTAAGAACTTAAAGTTCTATTGCAGAGATATGCTGAGTCAATTTTACGACAGCAATCAATTCTCAATTTCCTTAAGGTTTCCTTCGGCTTATGTTGATTTTGCATGAATCTCAGTTTCCTTTGGAAAAATCTCTGATGCTAAAGAGTTAGGAACAGATAAAGGCTTGATTAAATTTCTCTCGAGAAAGGTTAGGAAAATAAAATGACAGCGATTTCCACAGCCAAAAAATATTAGGGTAATTGCAAAATTCTTTTTATAAATTTGGGATTTGAGTTGATGCGAACGATGCTCAAGCTAATTTGCCTTGTAGGGTTAAGATGTCGATTTGGCGACTGAGTGAAGGGTAATATATTTAGCTTACTCAGCAAGTGTGTTATAATTCGATGACGTGAACTGCTCTACAAGAAATTGAAAGCCAGTTGGTTGAGAGCATCTGATGATTAAGAACAGCATCGCTACAGTCCCTAACATTGAAGGTCGACTTTAATGCGCTTAAGTGAAAGCCTTTAATGCTTGTCATTGAGTGAAGATACCGTTGAGGTCGCGATGACAGAATTTCTCATAATCGTGGTCAGAGATCTTGCGCATGCGTTTGCATCGTGCACACAATCCGTGCGTAAAGAACTTGAGCTAGTACACTTTAAGAAGATAAGTAAGATTCGGCCCCGCTTTATCACCATCTCACTGTTACTCCTCGAATATCCCTGTTAGGCATGCGCAACGCTAGCACGAGATATTATGCAATGGTTTCTACCTCTTACTTATTTCTGTGCAAGTTACGACGAGGACACTGCTCTCCTTTATGCGCATCAATGCCCTTTACTACTTAAACAGCGTTCTGTCTGCGGGCTAATAAATTGATAGGCGGCCCTCGTTTGTTGTCGATTGCATAATAAGTCCTACATGAATCAGCCGAAGAACTTGCATAGCGTTTCTCCCTCCATCGCCTACTAGTTGCTATAGCTATAATTTAGCATTGCCTTCCATCACAAACTATAGGTATTGATGACTAAGTCTCACCAGCTTTAGACGTCACATCAGTCTTGATTCATCCTTTTTTGTTTATTAACTTGAAGCAGATATCACGCTTAACAAAACTTGTTGTTTAAGTGCAGTTTGCATCACGTTTGACTGAGCTCTACTCAAATGTATAAGGTTATTTCATAGATTCTGTCAAGTTATCAGTTTGCATAGTCGTAACTTTGGGATAAAGTATCAATCTAGGTGGCCTTTGGCCCAGGCTCATGAGTGAGAACATAGCAGGGCTAACCAACTCATTTTCTGTTGGCTAATAAAATCCCAATGCCGGATTGAACTTCCAGGCTTTGTATAGAAGTATTTTTGGATACAAAACGCATGGGCATCAGTATTTGAAGAAAGGAAGACGTACTTTTATGAATAAGAAACGCTTTAAAATGAGAAAACGCGTGGGAATTGATGCCAGGCCAGAAGGCTAGGCGCTAATTTGTCACTTATCGGTTATTTTATTGACCAACACAGAAGTAGGAATGTAAAGTGGTCAACAATTAAGGCAGGTCTGATGGTTTTTGCACTGCATTCGGGGCAAGAGTAAAAACTGGAGGCGATTATATTTCATAAGATCTGAAAATTAAAACGAATGCATCGCTCTACTACTTTGTCAATCAAAAAATCAAATGGGAGTAAAATTTTTGTTAGTTTTGATTGAGTGCATACTGAATGCATTTGTGTGATGCAGAGTTTACAAAGATCCCCATTTACCTGGTAACAAGATCTTGCATAAAATGTTCAGAATGGTACTTTGGCGAATACAAGCTCCACACTCTACCTTGCTAGGTCGCAGCGTGTTTGTTTTCACAACTGAACATCTATGCTAGATGGTTCTAGTACCATGCGTCTGTGAGAATGCGCAATGCTCCTGAAAGACTCGCTCCTTAGCGTCCATGTCAATTCAAGAGTTTTGGTTCTTTCAAGGGATCCCTTGTGCAAGCCTGACTAAAACGACCGCATGAATAAAAATGCTGCGGTCACGATGAGTAGACTTAAAGCTTGGCTATACCATATTAAATCAACGTATGATTTTAACGCTAATAGCAGCCGTCTACTAATTCACTGCAAAGTGCTTTTCTGGGTTTGTCTATTCCTGCATGCAATAATTCCACCGGTCAAGCAGTACTGCGAATCGACTTCCTTTTAGGAGCCGATGGACATTTGGTAGACTATTCACGCATGACAGGTGTGTGCGGTTGCAACTAGTAAATTTTTTGTGCAAAGACTAAGTACAAGTTGGCCACACTTTATTTGCATACAAAAAAAATCACTTTTTGCCAAGCCGAAACACACCTTATATTCATGGTACAGTATCGCAAAACAGGCGTCAGGTTTACATTCCGTGGTGAGAACACACTTCTGTCACACAGTCAGCTGGCACATACCTGCACGAGGAATCATTTACGCAAACCTAAAACTTGGATAGTGCACACCTAAAGATGCAGTCTGTCTAATGCATCAGCGGGGATCACACTTCTTGTTCCTTCCCTTTTTGTTAATCAGTGGACACATTTATTTAAAAATTAATTGATTACTTTGCAGGTCACCTATAATTCAATGGATGCATTCACACTCTAAAGATTAATAAAATTGTGCATTTACTTATTTCTACAAAGTGTGCACTGAAGTGCATGGTGCTGCCCATATGTGCTAGCCACGCTCAAACAATTAGCAGCATTTATAAGTCAGCACAATCGGTAGCAGCAGAGGACCCTGAGCTGGGACTTGCTCATGCAACAACGGTCCGTGTCCAAGGATTTGTGGTAGGAGGCTTTAGAAAATTCTCCATATGTTTAAATGGCTACAAGTCCCTTGCACTCGTTGCAGGATTGCTCCACGGAGCTTGCTATGTCACACATCGCGTGCCTATTAATGGTACTTGTTTTCCTTTTCCTTAGCTTTATAACACTTAATATCGGTAAACTTCTAAAACAGACCATTGCTGTGTTTGCAGGAAGGCGAATTTTGACAAAACATGTAAATGTTGCCATTAAAAATGAAGAAAGCAATAAAGTTCTGCCATGTTTTACCTCATAAAAAACGAATTTCCCATCAAACGCTGCTAGTTTTATTAGTGCAAGTTTTATTATTAATCGTGCGCGAAGTCTTTGATTTGAAATCGTACATGTCTAGAGGCTCAACCCTTTCGTCGTAAAGTTTTTGAATGAGGATCACAGCGATTTGGTTGCTTATTGCCCTAAATGTGGAGCATATACACTCACCCACATCACGCATTTATTAAGGCAAAAAACGCAAAATCAAATCCTGAGTAATCTTTGCGCAAGTCGCGCCGCGATCATAAAGCTATCGCTGATTAAGTTATTGATTTTCCCCCTCCAGCATCGACAGACAGACTCGGATCTAAACGGTTCTGTTATGTCGACGTTTAAAGCCAGTGCTTTTGTTAGATCGGTGGTGAAATCATGCACAGTTAATAGAGAAATGGGGACTTGCTTTGTAACTTGATCATCCAAATCAACGTACGCAGGCTCAGGCCACAGGTTGTGCTACTTAACTAGCATTAGTAAGGTATTTTCTTTTCCATTAATATGCTCGCCGTTTGTGGGTATGGAAGCATGTAAAGGTCATGGTATCGGTTTTCTAATAGATGTCTTTCATCTTTTGGGCGCAGAAGAGTTGGTTTGCAGAACAACGCTCGCTCAAAGTGACGAACACTTCTTAGGATGTAGTTACAAAGGAAGCACTTAAGAATTAATTATTCAAGATTGTTCAAACGAAAACAATTTTGCTGCGGCTACTTCCCGTGACAATACAGAAAGTGCCCTTATTGTCTTTGCGCTAGTCATAACTGTCTAAATATTTTCACAACTTGGCAATTTATTTGATTTGATCTGATAATCCGTTTCGTTGTCCATTAATTTATGCAGACACTTCAGCCTCTGTTGGTTGACATGCAGTAGCCGGATGCTGATAGCGAAGGATTGTTTTTCAATGGATGTGTTTGCGTGAGCTTAATTCTCACCTGCGTCCCAGTAGCATTTGTTGCTCTCCATGCAGACGCCATGACCAACCTTTGTTTTACTCTAATCGCCCTCGCATTGGCTCAAATTTCCAGCATATCCGCATGCGTAGAGGTGAATGGAAAGGAAGAGATGGGTAGCAAGAGTGCAATCGTGAATTTGCCGCTACTCGGGCTCAAAGCAGGACATTTAGATCTTCAGTTTACTGTCCTCTCATCTGAGCCACCACAGCATGCCAGATGTTCAGTGTTGCAACCAGCAACAACCACAAAACCCACTCGATGTTTAAATACGTATCGTCGCAGGTTAGAGATAGATTAGGTCGACCTCATCCAACTAACGTGCCATTATGCAAAGGTAAAAATGCAGGGTGGCAATCGCACCACTTTGGTAGTTTCCACCTTCGTCAAGCAGCATTACGGGCATTTCCAAGTGGGCCTGGCAGAGAGAAAATAGCTTTCGTCCCAACGAATCAATACAATCGATAAGACCACCTGCTGTGTACTCGTTGCGTACCGGTCATCTGCTTAGTCGGTTGGCTCATTCACTGATCCACTTGACTCAAGGCGAGTTGGACTGCGAACGATTACACGGCTTGGTGAGGGGAAAATAATTTCAGCATGGGACAGTTGATTGTTGCATATATAAGCCGATGACGCATCGCCAGATTGGAAGATGTTGCAGATCGGCCTGCGGGTGACTTAAATTATTGACGATCTTTTGTTGCATAAAGAATTCGTATTTATTTACCTTATTGTGCACGAGAGCTAAGCCATTTTGTAATTCAATGTTTTTATACCTTAGTTCGCTCCTTCCATGATCGCTTCATGTCCGCTGGGTGAACAATCGTTAAGTTTAGAGACAATCAGCTGACACTGTAAATAAATATGGCAGAGAGGGACATCATTGAACGTTATGATAGACTTGTGCACGAGGGAAATCTAGTATTAGTCTGGCTAACTTGCAGAACGTCGTATTTGCAAGGTAGAGCATTGACAATTTAGGGTCATGGTATGTTGAGGAAGATTTCATTAGAAGGGCAGAGCGTGGCAATGATTGACAGAGTAAAACGTACTAATCCATAGCCATTTCCTGTGGAGAGAGGTTTTCAAGTAGCAAGGTGGTATCCGTCTGTCGAACCCAAGCCAGCGTTAGTCAAGATGGCCTATTTTTGCAAAATCAGTGAAAGAGTCGTCAACGCTGCAACTCGAGACGGCCTTTTGGATCGCGCAGGCATAACATTTCTATCAGCGCACTTTACTGCGGCGTTCCTGCTAACCTTGAAGAGCACACCAGCCAAAAGGCCGCGTGAAAGCTGGATTGAACTAAAGGTGTTGCCTCTTCAATCAATCCTCATCCAACCATCATTATTCTTCTATCCGCTTCTCCTGGCCTAATTTCTCTGCCCGTCGCTGTTTCACCCTATTTTGATTAAAGTAGGCATCTCGCGGTGGGGTAGACAGGTACCTGAATGCCCAAACGGTGACCGACTCAAAGGTCAGCATCAGAAAGGAATATCAAGGAACATCGGTATCTTCCTTTTCTTCTCTTTTGCTTTACTTGCGTGCGTTATTTTGATAATATCGCATCTGATATTTAGTAAATCAAAAAGAAAAGGAAAGCTGCATTTAGCCTTATTGAGTGTGTTATTTAAAAAGGGGACTTGAATCCCCTCTACCAAGTTGATTTCTTCATATTTAGCCCAGCCAAACGGCTAGATGAGTGAGTGCTGCACCACGGCCCAATGCAGATCTTCCTAGGGTGTCCAATCCCAATCCCCCTTTCTCATTCCCAAACGTCTCGCCTCCAATTCCTATAGATTCGCATCACATCGCCTCTATCTCAGCCACTCCTTGGTGGGATGCATCATTTCCCACATCATGCCTGACACAGCAAGTGTTTGCTCAGGCATAACAATATCACCTAGGACAATCAGGTGTCCACAATTCTGACTTCCGGAATCCGAGTAATTAAGGTATAAAATGGTGCACTCATAATCGCCCAGCTGCATCCTCTTCCCTTCTTCTGCATCCGTTTCACACCACTCACATGTGTCCACTACAGTGCCACCTGTTGTCCTCATCACACTGATTCTACCAGGTTAAAGAGTATAGGATATCCGATGACACGTCCAGCCATGGACGAGTCGAGGGAGAAGTGTGTAACACTTGCAAATCGCATTTGTATTGCCCTAATGCGTTTGGCGATTTTCCTGTACAGCGACATGGCGTGGTGATCGCGCAGGTTATGGGGGCTTGTACACCAGCAGGAAACTCATTTGACGCAAGTTCACGGAAGCAGTACGAAACAGAGTTTCTCGCCCACCCAATTCGTGCAATTCGCACTGTTGTTGATACCAAGAACTTGAGTCGAAGGGTCTTAATTCAGTGGTGGATTGGCCGATCTCTCCTAAAAATATGCAGTTAAAGGTGACTTTCGGTGATATTTGCAGAGGATATGCGTGCCAAAATAGTTTGGTCAAGTCTCACAGCGGATGCAGAATAAATCAGACCACCCGAGACATTACTACGCAAAATCTGGAGTAAACCACCCTAAAGGACCTCACTCATGTGAAAAGAGGTCACCAGTCAACTCTAATCACTTCTTCTATCCAGCCAACCGGCAAAGCATATTAACAAACTAAGATTCTCAAGTGCTTCTTAGAAGTGATTAAAAAGATTTGTGGAGTTCCTAGCAGCCAGCGCTGCAGACGAAATTACACGTTTATGTATTTTAATGACATCATCGTGTTATTATGTGTCTCCAATAAAAATCTTAACAGTTTCTGTAGCGCATTAATTGAAGCACGGTAAAATTGAAATACCGGTGCACCCTGTGATATATGACTTGGTAAAATCGGTATGGAAATGCGTCATTAATGCAACATGAATGGCATAGGAGACTCTAATCATGGACAGGTGTGCATAAAATCAAAACGGTGGCCAAACCAATACAGATTGCACAACTCTGGAAAACAGGTGATCCTAAACGCACCTCGCTGTCACTGGCCTTGCTTTACTTAAACTGACAAGGGCCTTTTGAAGGGGATCGGGTCTGTGCTGATCCAACGTTGCGCCCACGATAAAATAGTCATTTTTAAAAGGTCTCAAAAGTATAATGGGTGGCCTTCTAGGCGGTGCTGAAGAGGATTAACAGTGCTATCACAATCTAGACCATATGAACATGCCTTGATAAGAGGATGGACGAAATGTTAGTGCCGATTTACTAGCAATGTCTGACCACTGTTCGGCCGTAGGGAGATGGAGGGCGAAGCATTGGCTCGACTGTTTGGGTCATCATCCACTATGAGTCGCCGACCGCTGAATTATGAGTGCATGATAATATTATTAGCATATAATTTAAAGTTCAGTAAGCTTATTTGAAAATCGGGAAGATATATTCTCGCTATCCATTTACGCTAAGGCTTGACGGGTGGATAAAATTGGCTAGCTTTAGAATACATACGATAATTAGAATAGGGCAATGAGTAGGCACAATTTCTGCGGTTGACGCACATGCTCAACGACTTCTGATATTCTTTTAATCATACCATTAGTCAGACAGTTCACTTTCCCTTTCGGAGAGGGACACTTGAAACATTAAAGGCCATTCAATGAAAGGCGTGATGTCAGACTGCTTCTCCAAATGGTATTGAGAGAACTTAGCGCACTATCCTGACGTAACCGATTTTTTGGGGGTAGTAAAGCTTGTCGCATGAAATCTGCCAGCTGTTAGATGATGACAGGGAGCAATCGACAATCGTCAATAGAGTGTGGCAATTTCTACGTGCAGTTCGAACTATGCCGGCTTTTAGCCAAGCCGCTTGTCAAAGCAGATGTTTGCCGTTGCTTACCAACCAAAAGCGTATTCAGGTGTGGTGGACCCTCCTTCCTCAAATGCAAAGAAATAGAATTCATGCTGCTATTTAATTACATGACACTTGTGCTGTGATTCAGCCATGAAGTCTTGCGTGCAATTTAAGCCACTTTTGAAAACCTGCTAAGATTACTTTAGCACAGAAGACGAATCCTAGCTTGATTTCCTAGTAATTAGGCAGAATATATAGATAACGAAACGTGCAAAATTTCCTTGACAACTTAAGTCGCTTCACTTTTAGTTCTTTTATGAGGTCAATGACACTTTTATTGCCCACGTAGCTTACAAAGGCGGAATTGAGAGAGTAGTAAGCAAGAGGTTTGGATCGTCTTCAATCGTTGCAACCATTCAAAAGCTTGCTCTCTAGACTGTATGAGACTTTGTAATTTGATGGGTGGTCTTGAATCGTGTGTGGGTTAGGGTTAGGGTAACCATGACATAAAACAATATGCATGAAATATATACTATCTAGTCGATTTGATGCGATGTCAGGGAATCAGTTATGGCCGTAAGGGTGTGTCCAATCTTTAAAGTTTCGTCCCTAAACATCATACTGTTGCTAGCCTTGTAATGCTCCATTACTTTGCTTGCGATGGTCCCATTTAAATAATGGTTGCGGGATCTGGTTTTAAGTTCCTCGTATTAGGTAGCAGTCAGGGCATTTACAATGAGTTAAGGGGGTTCAAGCTGAATCAGATAGAGGTAAAAGGCTCTTTAGTAAATAAAACGAGCGTTTTTATAAGATGCAAGCTGATTCCTTTCCTTATTTCTTATGGCTTTCAGAACTCCGTGTCATTCATGATATTCACCCATGAGTTTGTTTGATGCCCATTTGGAATATCTGGCACCCGCAGACATCTGGAGTCTTGCCAATGTTTCGAGACTAGCCTAGTCGTCAGTGGCTAGCAACCAGCCTTGACCGACTGATTCGCCCACTTTGGTCCTCATATCTGCCAAATGACTATCAGGCTGGGGGAATGATGGGGTTGAGATCACTCTCCCACATGGGAAGCCAGTGCTGTGGCGTTATCTTCGTTGCCAGCTGAGCGTGACGCCAGTTTGTAAGCTTCCTAAGAGGCATGTTAGAACCGACTTAATTTGCTTGTGCAGTAATAACGAACTTTAAGCAAATCCTTGACGAGTATGCTCGACTCCACTTAAATCACTGCGCAGCAACTACGGCTTCTGCGTAGGGATCGCTTGCACATTCTGGAACCAGGACTTGAAATTTAGGGGCTGTTCTCCATTAAGGATGTCTTCGGGTGCCGCATACTTCCTTTTGCTAATTTTAATGCTAATAATGCGTGCCCTTTCCTTTCCCAAGTATTCCTAACACCAAATTAACTCCTTGCTCGCTCCTTGTCTATCTCAAATTTCTTATGCTAATCAAGATTGCGCTGAGTTGATTGGTACCGCTGCAGATAGAGTCATTCATCAATCATCAAGTACCGCACGGCGTGGCTCTTACGCTGTGAGTTAATCAGTTGTGTCTTCTTGAAACTAACCCAGTATTGTAAGACTCTAGACCGGCGCATCCAAAAAAATATGCAGGTTATTGTGGATAAAAGAATAAAGATGACAATGGGACCAACCTTTGAAAGTATGGCGATTAAAGAGACACTGCAATTTGCATCCTTCAACAGTAGCAAAATCAGTAGCGTAATCAAATTTGCACTCAAGCTACTCAAGTCTCCAACATTAATCAACGTTAAATAGCAGTTAGTATATGGTCTTAATTAAGGATTCTTGTTGCAGTAGATCAAAGGCACGAACTGCTGCACATACATCCAGCAAGAAAACTACGATTGATGATTCACTATCCTAATTACCTCCTTCCTCTTATCAAGGCCACTCCAGTGTCAGCTCTCCCTATCACTCTCGATGGTCTCGAAATGCCTATTTGTGCGGTCGCGCCTGTTCCGCCAGGCACTTTACTGGCTACCCACAAGTTTTATATCAACGGTCTGCTCAAGTTTGCATATATGTTATTCTGCTCGAGGCCAAATCAAAGGCACTTCAAAATTTCCTCTACTATTCTCTTAATATGTGCTGACACTCACATGGTAGGGTAGAACTCATTGATTAGCATGTCGATGTGGTGGGAAATATGCTGTCGCAAGGTGGCATAATTATTGATTCATTGTAAAGACTTTCAAAGAAGGAAAGCAATCGTCATCTTCTACTATACTGCAAAAGAATCAAATTTGAATTCATGGGTGTTTACATTTGGGTGAGTGGCAGCAATCTCGGAGATCTCCCGGCCAAACACTGAAGTGGTTAATTCGATGAGCAGGCCGAGTGACCTAATCGAATAGGGTGTGTGGATTTTTACCTAGCTGTTAACCGGTGGATACTGGGCACTTGAGTGCGTGTCAAGTTCAACTTTGGTTCCGAGTTTAATCCCAAATGCATCCCAGTCATCCGATCGACCAATTAATGTGCACCTACTATTGACTGACTGACGTTAAGCGCAGAGGGAATGTCTCGCACTTCATTTCTAGCCGACACAACAAATCAACAATTAGAAGCAAGTAAGAGAGTGAGAGACGCATCTTGTTTAGTCTGATTGCATCATGACCGCGGTTTCGTTCTTCTTGTAGAATGCGTTGCAGATTGAGAGAGTGGGAGAAATTGACCGAAATGACGCTACACAGCATGTAGCATTTTAATATGCTAAAGACCATTGATGGCGTGCATCGGCTATAAAGAGAAGCATTAGCCACCAGAATCACTTGTAGCTGTACGGAGCTCATACTGCTCATTTGCTGAGCTTTGGCTGTTAACTTGCCCATACCTCATTCGTAGGGCTTTGCTGCATCATGCATCAGTCTGGTAGAGTCAGTCAGAATGCACTATCACTCACTTTTGGCCGTGATAGTGATAATGACCCACAACTTATCTGCTAAGTTGCAGCCAGTGTGTGCGGTTCAAGGCAACCTCTTTCTCGTCTGTGATTTCGTTGCGATTTCGCATGAATTGAATCAAGCTCAGAAGTAAACTTACTGACACCCAAGGAAGTATCAGGTGATTTCTTTAAGCAGGGCACTATTTCTTAAATCTTTACAGCCGTCAGTTCGCATATATGGACAATTATTAAACCTCGACATGCCCACAGTTCCATACTACTCCCTGTTTTAATTAATTGATGTCTATGCAAGTTTAATCGTATGGTGTCATTGCATATGGTGGTGCTAGTCTGCTTAACTTCCCTGGTGACGAATACTGATTTACTGCGCTTTGCGAGGCTTAATCGTCGAGGTGTGGTCCACTAAAATGGATTAAATGTGCAATTAAGCCATGTCTCGAGGAAGTCCTGCATAAGATTATGGCACAACGAGTGTCCGTTAACAGACCCATTTATACGCCTTAACCCAGGTTAGATTCTAGACACACGCGAATATGCTACGCATTTGGACTATATCGAATCCCACGCTTTGACAGACACATCACATTTGCAGAGTTACTTCTTCATACCAATTCACGTTTTCCATCAGATGAATTGTGAGGTTAGTAAATTAAAATTGTTTTTTGGTGCAGAATATTGAGGCATGACCACATCGGAAACAACATTAATGGTGGCTGCCAGAGTCAATTAAATCATATCACTGTGAGAACTATATGCCAGTGGACAGTTTTACAGGGTACCGACTGTCGTCTTAAATGCTCCTACCACCCCGCCTTATTCTCTCCTGACTTACGTGCTGCTCATTCGAGAGCGAACGGCAAGGCTTGTTACGAATATGCACAACAGCGTGTGGGAAGCAAAGGTCATGGTTATGAAGCTATGTAGTATCAGAATTACATATACCTGTGGACCAACTTCTGAAAACCATCCTTTTGAATTGCAAATAACATGCTTTTGACCAGCGAATGCACAGATGTTAGCCTCACTTTCCCTCTCCTCCTCTTTCTCCTCTTCTTATGGCCTTCAATTGACTCGAACCTCCCCGCAGAGATTGCCAGATCAAATGTTGATTTTGCCACACAACTCCTGCTGAGCATCAATCCAGTGGTTCTGACATTCCACCTCGTAATCCAGTAGCAAAGACTGTCAGCAGTGCCAAGAAGCTGATGCTGATAGAGGAGCCAGATGACGCGTGGAATAGTAAAGTCACGACAGTCAGCAACATCCTAAGCCCTTTTGTTGGCCGGCAATTGAAGTAGTACACTCTTATTTATCACTGTTTGGACCGTAGTTGGAACGCATGTTGTTATTTAACTAAACACCAAACTTCCTGTTGTGGTGTTAGTGGTGATGGTGGCTTGACTGCGTATGCATGCGTTTTCACTGCGATTACTCCTATGATAAAATGAATCGCAGTGAATAGCAGTGCATCTTCAATAAGGGTGTTTGTATACTAGCAGATTGTATAGAGGGTAACAACACAGCAATTTTGATTGAGAGGGAAGCAACAAGATAGACCATAATTCCTTAGCGATGTGACTCCGTAGCGCAGTGGTAGCGGGTCTGACTCCAGATCAAAAGGTTGCGTGTCCACGTCACATCGGGTCCAGCGCTTGTTTCATCCTATCTCACCCTCCTTTGCCGTTGCCTTCAGCATATCCTTCGACACGTGTTCTGCTCCTATTATCACGTTCGTTATTACACCGCTGCTCTTACTACCGCCGTTACTTCCGCGGTGACAATACCATTGCCGTTATTGACGTCCTTTACATCCCCTTGTTATTGCTTACAATATAATTTGTATGTTACGCTCTTTGTTCAACCTGAGCGGCACACTAATAGCAAAATTCGACTACTTACCAACGCTGTAACTTGGTGAGAGGGCTGGCAAACTACAACAGTGGTAATGTCAACAAAAAAAGCGTTGTAAGAACAATTTAACATTGCAAAAATCTGCTCAAATGAGAAGGTTTTTGAAGACTTCCAAGTGCTCTTGCTACCAATTGCAATGAAAATAAAGCAACTACAATCTGAATCTGATTTGAGCGCCTCGATACGTCTTGCTGCTTGAATAGTGCAATAAAAAATCCAAGCAGCTTTTCTTATTCTCAACTCATAGTTATGGAAATACGTTGAATTTAAGCCACAGAAGTGTTTTAAAACCATTAGCGTATGATAGGCACTCGGCACTTAAGCATCTTGGTGTTAAGGAGGTCGGCCAAGAGAAGACATTTATATGCCGAATGTCGTTCGCGTTGCAACATCTGCGTAGGCATTAATAATGAACTTGCTTTGCACTTGCATTGATTGCACCAGAGAAATTCGAGCCCTTTTGACACTTGTAAGACTATTTATCTAGATTGTGAGCACGTGAAGGGAACGAAAATTTAGGTACAATTAGCTACAAGTGGCACGGACACTAGTCTCAAAGGTACTCTTGAATCGAATACTTCGTGCTGCTATACAAGAACTCGGCGCAGTGTTTGGGTTAAGATTTCGACAAAATGGAGGCAAAGAGATACAATCCGTAAAAATCTGTTCTAATTGCAAACATCTCGCGGTTTGAGATTGCGTGTCATTTAAGGTTACTTGCACGATTTTTAATTCCACATGTCATCCCAATTTACGCATGCTTTCCGACTTTATTAAAGCTCTCATATGATGAAATAGCGTAACATAATGCTCACGAAACACAGTCGTGGTGTGTCCACACACGAAGCAATTTATGGTTGCCGCAAAGAGCAATGTAGTCTTTGTCCATCTTACGTTTGATGTGTACTTACGATTGTTCAGTGAAGTGCGTTAAAAGAGGTGCCAATTTAATCAAGCAATGATGAATTGCATTTGCAGCATGACTAGACGTATAAGTGATGTGTGCGTAACGCAACCGACATTATGCTTGAGCGTTTCTACTGCCTTATGAAGAAAAAATACAAGCAGAATATGAATAAACATATGATTGTGCATTATGATGGACACGCTAATACAGACCTCCCTTCTCTGGGCAAAGGATCTGGCTGCTTGACGAAACGCATTAGGAGAATCCTTGCACACATGGGACTATGCATTACCAAATATGGTCAGCTTAGTCTTGGTCCGAATCTGTGTTGCCTACAAGTCCACCAAACGTGATAGTTATGAGTCACCAGATTCTGCTGGATCATGTAGCTAATACTAGCCTAGCGCAGGGCCATAAATGGTCACACACAAATCTCGGAGGCCCGAATCGGCACTCCTGAACAAAGTCGGAGACAACGCCTACGTACGCCAGTGCTGCAGTCTTCTAAATTACCCCATCAAGCGTGCTTTAATGTGGTGTTCAATGGAGGAACGGTCCTTACGACGAACTTTGTATACAGAGTTGTTCCTCATGCTTATACAAACAACACGCATATTTATTTGTTCTAGCATAGTAAAAAAATCAGATGAGTTTGTTGCATGCAAGAAGCCAAAGCCAGACAATTCCTCTCACACCTATTCGACAATAAGGAATAAAGTCACTCTGCACCCTTGTGGATTGCAGATGTTATTTGTTATGCAAAGTGGAAAGATTGTCCCCTGACAACTGTGGCCTAAATAGTCTGCGACCTAGTCTATGAAAGATTATCTCCTTAGTACCTAACGCACGCTTTAAAGCACAGGCTTGGGCCACGATGGTAGGACGACTCGAAGAAGAGGCAAAGGCATGTGCTGCGATGTCTTGCAGTAATCAGCAAATTTATTTCGATTCAACCCATTTTGCGACTAGGTGTCTGAGTCAATATTAACACACTCTTAACCACCTGACAACAAGGTTGTTTCTCTCCTATCCTATTTTTGCAATTGATGCATGCCCTTGCCCTCTCCTAATCACTCACCATTTCTTTGGCACACAGCAGCGAAATGAATCCAAGAAGTATTTTTTAGCAAACCTACAAAAAGTGAAATTGTAATTAGTATCCTAGGGAAATAGGCTAAGCCACATCTTCCAATCAAGTCCTTGCACTCTCAGTCGAATGTAGAGAGCAGTGTGCCGCTTCGGCTAGTGGTGTGACAGAAGAAGTGCAAAGAAGGCCTACTTTAGATCTAGCAACGCGCGTTAAGCTCCAACATAGATAAAAGAGGCAAGCTAGTGATCAAAGTGGCTGGTGTATGCACTCTACTGCTAACACTGCTGATTTAATGTCAACCTTGATGTCCATTCTTTTGCTAATATCAAATTACCAGTGACACGCGGCATTTAACCATCTTCTTGTAATAGAGCCATTTAGTTTTTTTTTGTTCTAGCTTTCAATGTGCGTGACACGCATTTTGAGGTGTGTTGACTTTATTTCGAGCATATAAAGGGATATATAATTGATGTTGTCGGTGGCTTTCAAGGAGAAGTTAAAGTGTCGAAACGCGTAAAAGTAGCCGTTCCAGACGGATTCAAATAAATTCAATTTCACGGTAGATCGAGGAAGCAGACTTTAAAGTCGGCTGACGGTACGCAGTACATGGACCGATAATTACATCTGAATAAATTAAAAGAACAGTCTACTTGTCAAAAAACGTAGGCATTGTACCCACGACTCCTCGTGTTTCCTTGGGTTGCTGCCTCCACCGCATAGCTGCTGCTTTTGAGAAATGCCACTTGTTCTCTAAAGCATATCTTGGGGTCAAATTTTATCAAACACCACATCGCTGATTAAAGCCACATCAAAAATCATGGATTCGGTCCAAGCAAATCCAGGTTTCGTGTTCCGCAGATTATGTAACGCCACTTGTGTATGGGTGTCAGGAGGCATTATATTGATCCTAAAGTGCCAATGCATTGAGCAAGTTTATGCAAGCTTACTGGCTTAGGCCTCTTTTAGACCCTTCTTCGTCTAAAATTGCAGCTTTCTTTTGAACAAATAACATAACATAGTTCCTACAGTGGCGATGGATTGCACTTTGTTTACAAATATGCCCAAGTTTGCAGGCTTATTTTTATCAACTGCAAAAATAGCAGCGATGACTTTACCAGACTAGCTACATGGTTACTAAAAGCTTGCAATTTCATTGTTTACTGCTGACAGATCTAAAGATGGTTAGTTGAGGGAAGGTAGGCCGAAATTCATTTATTGTGGGTCTAAAGATAGCTAACCAACGAGTTTAGAGCTAGAATGTCTTTATAAGTTGAGATTCAAATTTAGATCAACAAGAATCACAAACGCCCTTTGTAGGTCACTATAAGTTGAATATCACCGAATCTAAGCAGTTGCAATCTAAAGAACACTGTATAGGAATTTAACACTCTCTTTAGTAACTCTTTTTGTTTTACTCAGTTTTGCACATTGTCTGTCTTTTGTATGCTTATTTTGTAACCTTACGGGATGTATATTTTGACCGTGTTTTATGAATGGCACTAGAATCTATGCTTCTCACAGCCTCAAAGTAAAATGGGATGCTTTTAATGGTCAGGGCTCCAAATTTTGGCATCTAATGAACGCTCTCCCTAACAATTGATTCCTTTGATTTATTTTCCTTAGGCAGAAAGGACTTAATTCTACCGCGAAAAATGGCAAGTTGGCCTTCGGAGCAGAAAACATCAACAGTGCTTAACTACACTCCGGTTTACTTTGACGCTGAATATCCCCACTTAATGCAAGAAGAAAGATGGACACGCATAGACTACGCGAATTTGTTGAAAGTAAATGAGTCTGCGTTCAACACAGACGAATGCACATTGACCACCACGGGTCGCAATTATTCAACATGTCCCAGCAGTTATGCCTGCAACAATTCCTAATGTTTCAAACACATTACATGAGCATTCTCTCCTTTCCCTTGGTCTTTGTATGTACGAACCAGCAGTGTCAATCGAGGTCTCTTGTGTATGTCTCACATAACTCCTTCACCGACGCTGGGTGAGCACAGAGTGCATAGTGAGAGTCCCTTCTTAGTGATTATCGCAGTTTTAGATTAGTCGTGCAATCTTAGCTATAATAACTGTTAATCATTGGCCTTCTTTTCCACCAACAGCCTAAAAAATTGGATATTTCTTCATGTTATGATAGTATTTTATAAACCGCGTTTTCGTTAGTTCCTTTGAGCGCGTCTGCAAACGTCCCCGTAAACCTCTCACTGCTGTCTTTGATTTAATGATTTC
The DNA here is from genome assembly GCA_036345935.2 of Taenia hydatigena. Taxonomy (NCBI): domain Eukaryota; kingdom Metazoa; phylum Platyhelminthes; class Cestoda; order Cyclophyllidea; family Taeniidae; genus Taenia; species Taenia hydatigena. The sequence goes on along the minus strand of JADWOT020000007.1, from coordinate 2,072,750 downwards.
ACTGCGTCATGTTGGCAGTGGCACCAGGTATTCAACACCAAATAACTAAAACATCTGCATTTATAAATTCAGCATCAGCCTAACTCTGAGTGCATGGGTGGATATGGGATCAAAGTCCTTACTAAGTGTTCAATATTTCCGCCATTGTCAAGTTGATGAGTCCTACAATCTTTATATAAATTATCTGTACTTTTCGTTTGTTCGCGACCCTATACTCAGAATTAAAGCTTTATTGGGCAAGTACGCAAATGTCAAAAACAATGAGCCAGTTGATGCAAACGATACCGTAATTTAGATTAAGCAAGCATAACGCTTTTGAGGATTGCGAATTGCGCAAATAAGATTATGCATGCTACTGTGTATCAGCTTAACATGTGCAATGATGACATTGGTGCATTGAATTGTCGCAACATTGATGATTGCATGAGTAAACAGATGCGAAACTAAATTTAGGCCAGCAATAATCACTTGAGCAAAAGATTTGTAGCGCTTAATGTCCTCAAATAGTCGATAACATAACTAGTATTTAATAATTCAATGACGAATAGGCCAGGATGTAATCGACTTCCACCGATAAGCATGCATGCATACGCTTGCACATCATCTGCCAATCTTTCACCTGCCGTCAGCTATAGCGCATTTGCTTACCCTATAGCAAAGTTAATTTAATTATTTAAGAACATTGTGTCCATTTGCTTTCTCGGGTTAGGGCTATAGGCAGTTAATTTAACTGTGTTAAGACCAACTAGAGCGAGTCATAGGTAGATTAAAGGAAGGGAGGTAGACGTAAGAAAGAAAGGACACAAGGAAAAAGTTAGTGTTGGTAAATGTTGGAGGTGGTGCAGCAGTTATTATATCTGCTCTGCATGCAAAAGACTTCAGGTTCAACCTTGGATCTAGTCAACACTGACGACCACACTTTGCCATACCCCAAACTCCGGCATGGGTACGTACATGCGTGGAACTTAATAATGTAAAGAAAATAACAAACGGCTGGCGGTGGTGGCAGTGGTGATCAAATTTTAGTTAGCGGCTGCATTTAGCACTGCATTGGTGCGATTGCGGTAGGTAGTAGCAATCGCGGAGCATAGATGGAGATGAGTGTTGTATGTGATGGAATATAACAAAACTGATCGCGAACACCAAGACGGTCGAGCGTGTGCGCCGCAAGCAAAATGATTAGTGGACGGATGCGAGGCTACGATGGGCGTTGTACATTTAGAAGAGGAAGAATAGCAGAAGTGTTGAGGCACCAGGGTCTGAGAGAAGCTGTGAATACGCCTTTGGAGAAAAATTGAAATCTAGATCTCTAATTTACGAGACCAGTGCTCTAAGCCCTTTACGCCATTATTGCATGCGTAAGCATTTTTGTCAACGCTCACTTTGTACTAAGCATTCCCTGCATTCTACCATCCGCCTACCTTATCAAGAGTTTGGATAGTACTCTAGGTAAGAGAAAAAGGTGATGACCAACTTGCACTGACACCGGATTTCGGCAGGCGCGTGCATATTTGGCGTACGCCGAGTTTAGTCTTAACCTGGTCAGAAGTCTGCATAGCTTTGTTGCGGTCACAACATTAAAAAGTGGCTCCAATTTATCAAAACGTGTTTCGTCTAATATGCTTCAACTCCTAACCAGCAGAATTTCGCCTTTTAAGGCTACAATCCTCCTACACACAAAGTCGTATAAGTTTTTTGTCTAGACAGGCTTACATTCTAAACCAATTTTTGTTGCTAATCAAAATCAGTTTTGCAAGTTACCTCCCGTTTGATTATGCAAATTATAGGACAAGTCAACTTAATGAAATGCACTCTCTTGGTCAAAATGAAATATTAGTGACGTAGAAGCTAATTAAAAACGGAGGAAAAATAGGGGTTAAAAAATAAATAAACGAAACACTAATTTCTCTGCTGATGGGACAACTGTCTTTGAGCTACATCACCTTTCTCTGGATATCTAGAATCGTGCAGTAAAGCGGTAAAGACAGGTTAAATCTTCCATTGTATGTGTATCCTAGGGACATCCCAGGACTGAGGCAGCCACTACCATTTCCGAGCTGAATTTCGCGTTTATACTTGCCGCTTAATTGACCAAGTTGAGAGATTGGAGCAAACAAGAAATTGACGAGCTTTGATTACTGACAGACGAAAATCATGTGTTCAGCGGTTCTATCGACACACGCTCTCTCACCTTCCATAGCCAGCTCAAGTGATTGTTTTTGTGCGTTTTTCTGGCATCGTCGAGATGGTTGTAAGAGTGGGCTATACCTGTTTACTAGGCTCACTTAAAAACACTGGACTGAGGCAACGGCATGCAGCGCTTCTTTGATGGGGCGACTTTATGACTCACATTCCTTCCCTGCCGTAAATAGAATCCTATCTTAATTATTTTGCGCACAGAGGCCTTTATTATGGCATAAGTCCATTTACAAAACATAATTTGCTTCTAGCAGCATTGGTTAATTTACATGAATTTTATTGTTTTTTACTATGCTTGGAATTAATGTTCAACTGCATTTTAAATGTGAGGCAACCTCCTTAACTCGTTTAAGTATGGCAGCAGAAGCCATCCTAAATAAACGAGTTTTAATTTCATATAGGAAACCCATATCAAGCTTTCTCCTATTAATTCACAGGCTTAGTGAGCGAAAATGAGAACGGGTGAACAGCGCCTAGTAATCAGCCTAGGCTTCAGCAGTAGCCGCTTAGTCATATTTGTGCCAACTTGACAACATATTTGGATAACTCGATCCGCGCGACCTGGTCACAAGCACATTTTGATTTATGATGGAATGATTGAATAGTTTAGTGGCATATCCCTCCTCGGTGGTCATTGAGCGGGAGGGGTCAAGGGTTTTGCTAAACATCGGATTAATAGTGCTTGTCTTTCACCAAGATTTTTCAACTGCGCTTTTAAATTTTGTCTTCTTGGCAATTCCGTCCATTTTACGCAATCATCAGCAGTTAGCAATCCCATTATGAAGCATTTATTGTGGGCGCGTACAAGAAGGATGTGCAATTTTTGGCAGACTTAATCACATAACGCTCCTGGTAAAACATTCCACGTGACTTTTAACATGGAGGGATGCATTTCTACCACCGTTCGCTTTTCTACAATCGCAGAGGGCGTAGGGAAGTATGTAAGGAGAATTGGTAAAATTGAGGCCTTGGATGTGTTTCATCAATTCGCTTGTCTCAGATGCACCCATGGGTGGTCGTCGAAATGCACTGCCTGAGCATGCTTAGTAAGCTCTTTTGAATGGCCAAATAATTTTATCACATGGGAACCTTCTCAAATTTTTACAGAATGCGTGTACATGCACAGACTTGATCCAAAACGTCCACCTTAGTGCAGAATTTAGCATAGGCCCATGAAACAAGCAAGATGTGTATTTCTTGTCAACGAACTTTGTTGTATCGCGGTGTTATAAGTTGTTTTTGTCTTCGAATGCAAACCTTAATTTTAGATCATAAACAAAGGAACACCCTGCTCCCTGAACAACCTCTTTGGCTTAAATACGTAGGTCGCTGCCTTTCGGAAATTCAGATCTTCTAGCAAAGGGTTGTGTCGTTTCATCGACCTGCATACCAAACTGTTGCAAACGATGCTCAGAGTAAAACCTGCGAATGGAGGAGATTTCGAACTCAAGTCTCGTCATATTTTTCTGCCGTGCGACTGCTGAGTACTTGTAAGTAGAGCAGCCTTAGAAACAATAGGGACTAGAAATAATCAACCAAATGCCGTCTGCTTTGTATGGGAGTGACGAAATGTAAGAGCTGCCACTGTCACCACGTCGCAATATTAATTGGATCAGCAATGTCCCGTGACGTGTTATCTGTTAACACTCGCAAAACTACCACTAGGTGGCTCGACTTATTTATTTTATTTTACAAAGGGGGGTCGCAAACATTCTCACTGATGCAGCAAATAGAGGATTTCTACACTATTAGCGAATGGACAATGGAACTGTCTTAACTCATCTCTTTAGTGCCCAATTTCACCTCTATACTTTGTTAAAGCCAAAGAAAATTCCTCTCGTCGTCAATCGGTCTCTTAAAATTTGTCCTATCATGTCTTCTTTGCAACACTGTTCCAGCCCATTTTCTTACATTCTACTGACATATACCAATGTGGCATGTCTACAACTAGTGGTAACACCTGATATTCGTAATCTTTCTTCCTTTTCTTCTAAAAGTATCGCAAAGTGTTGTGCGATTAAAGAAGTCAGTACTAGTCAATGCATATCTAAACGAAGACCTTTTGGGGTGATCCACTATTCAGCCTCAGCAAACGTGATCCTCAATGGCTCGTTCTAGCAGAGTAGGGTCTGAATGTGCTCCTCTGACCCTTGATTCCGTATGTGCACTCAATCCCGAAGCAAATTCCTGTTTGATGTTTCGACCGTATCTTCATATCAAATTTGATGGCATATAGTCTCGGCTTTAGAATACATCGCGCTACATTTACATCCTGCTCATCAAGGATGCCGTAAACAAGTTCTACTTATAGCGCTACCTCTCCGCTACAGTAAAGTCACAAACCGAGTAGTAAAGTAGTCATAGGAGCCGATCAGATGCAGTCGCACTACGTGGATGATGTCACAGATGCAAAGTCTAAGATCTTGTCAATTTAATTCTAGAATAACGCTAATGCGACTAGGAGTCAAATCATCAACCATTTTGTTGGCCACGCATTCGCAAATTCCACTCGGCAGGCTTATTTTGCCCTAGGAATTCGCTTAATTGTGTGCACGTTTATATGAACCTCTCCCATCGCATATACGGTGGCGAGGTGATTAGTAAAAACTTCTCCCCTCATCGAGGTACCTCAACGTTTCGTTAAAATTTGTCAAAAATCTTCATTTTTTGGTGTTTTGAAATGAACCTACTGAAGAGATGCACGGAAGCCAGGAGACTAAATGGTTGATGATATTGTAGGCTTTAGCCAATGTGATGGCATACTAATCAAAGAACTTTGGGCGTAAAAATGGAACATCAGAATTTGGAAATTAGCGCTATCAGAGTCCTGATAATGCGGCCTGTAATTTTACCGCACATGAACGACAAGCCTAGGTGCCAATAAATTGAAAATGGAGACAACCTGACAAAACAGAACAACAACGAGAACGGATAGGATGTGGACATTTGCCGCCGTGTTTTTGCGTTACTTTGCAATGGTGCACAGCAGCAGCCTCGGTTGCAAAGCCGCAGTTAGGTCTTATGCTCTCGAAATTACGAATGAAGGAAGAGATACCGTCCAAATAACTTGTGCAATATTCCAACCAAAAACAAAAAAATGGTAATGGATGCACTAGGCGTCAAATATTGGCCGCTACTTATCGAAGGAAGATTTTGTAGAATACATGAGCCTATCTGACGATAGAGAAGTCCTACTTTGCTGATCAGATTATGCCACTAACACTTGTCAGTAATCTGATTCCGAGCCTGTGTTTGGTAACGAGTTGTGCTCTTATGGGGAGTCTAATGAACAGGTAAGGCTGGGTGATGGAAGGGTGTCGTCTTTAAAACCGCCGAAGTAGATTCTGTGCTGTTTCCTGGAATGCATTTTAGGCAGCTAATACTCCCTTGTGGTAAAGAGAAGGCCCTTTTTTGCAAAGGTAAAGTATTTCCCCACGATACTGGAGAAGGCCTAGTTGTCCTAACTGGCAAAAATTAGAAGACATGTGGTGTCAAAGCTTTAATCGCAGCCTTGCATCATCGTGCATCGAATTTACATTTGAACAAATGAAGCCTCTGATGCCATCCATGGTGAAGGAGAATCAGTAAAATACCCACCATCTTAACTGTGAGTAAATCCCTCCCCTTCCCTTTTCCACCTTCCTGCTCTAAAACCTTCAACTTTATATGGCGACTCCACGCAAGCATGGAGAGAGTAGAAATTGGGTGCACGAACCGTTTTTTACTTGCTGTTTTGCTGTGGTAAGCCGGTAACTGTGATTATCTTCAACTTATTCGTCAAAATTAGTGGTCGAGGGCAAGGAAGCTCTTTGTCTCTTTATTTAAGGACGCTTTTAGGCTGTTAAAAGGATGCGTAACTTTGCATTAGCACCATTCACAATCTTAGTTGAGGCCTACTCTGACTCACAGAAGTGCCTCTTTACAAGTTTTAAGCCTTAGACATACAAGGATTTCAGGAGCTGGGCTGGGCTGAGAAGCAGATGTTGGTCAATTTTGTGCGTCATAAATAAAATAAGGACAGAGACGTAGGAAGAGTGCTGGCGAGAAGTAGGCTGGTCACTAATAATTGAGCGCCAGAATTCCTCTACGCGGTTTTGCCTTGGTGTGTAAGAAAATAGCGTGACTTACATGGTGATTTTAGTAAGCGTAAAATTGTCAAGGCTAGAATGCTATCTTACGCTAGGATTTAGATATTACGATTGGAAGACCCATATGTTGCCCAATTGATAACTCAATTTAAATGGTTTTGAACGAGCAGTAGTGGAGTCATGATAAGAGAAATCGCAAGAGCTATGTTGAAGAAGGAGTGAAAAAAGAATGAGAGAAATGGGAAAAAGAGATTAGTAAAGATATTCGCCAGTCAGAAATCAGATTCAACCCACGAGTGCAGCACTAGGACATGCTGCTGCCGAAGTACCGACGCCTGCTACCACGCAGAAGTCTCCTCACACCTCCACATCCCGTCAACACCTTTGGTAGCGTGTCCAATGGACCGATGTGTGCTTCCATCTATGTAATTGATGTTGTTGCTTATTCCAGTACAGGTGTGCACAGTACTCTATGTGATGATGCTGAGGTGGTTGACTACACCTTTGTCGACGGTGTGACTCCGCGGCGCAATGGTAGCACGTCTGACTCCAGATCAGAAGGTTGTGTGTTGAAGTCATGTCAGGGTCAGTACTTATTCCTATCTCTTTCGCTGTTACCTGCAGCGCATCCCCAACTTGTATTCTCCTGCTACCACTTTCGTTATTCTATCGCTGCCCTTACTACTACCGTTACCTCCGAGCTGGCATTACCATCGTCGGTAGTGGTGTCCCCTACAATCACCCTTACATTTTCCCAAAATAATATCTTATTTTATTCTTCGCTTAATCTGAGTGACACAGCAATATCTACAATTGGACTGCTTATTATCGGCGTGCCGTGGTAGGAGCGATGATGAACTGCAATGATGACAACGCCAACATGAATAGCGTTACAAGGACAATTTCGTCTTCGCCTTGTTTTCGCGTGGTAACCCGTTCCTAGCCCCCCGTCGCACTTCATGCCACAATGGTGCACCAAAGTGATAAAAGTCACGCTTTTTAGTAATTTTGGATAAGGTCAGCGAAAAAGTGCTTGCAGTTAAATACATTTAAGGAGGAAAAAGAACACCTAAGATTATATTGAAGCACTAAGCGTAAGGAAGAATGTCACACGGGTCGGCCTTTCTATCGTTTCTCATCTTCATCGGCTTGTGAGACGTCTCATTTGAAAAATGCCTATGTCCACAAAGTATGCAAAGCTCAATAAGGGAGACGATACGCTAGTAATTGTCGATAAGGGATTTGCACCCCGATGGATAGGACTGTTCAACCGACTAGCATTGTTTAATTGTTTCTTTATTATCTCTGAATCCACTGGATCTTCTTCTACTAAACGTGGAGAGAGAGACTTCAGGTTTGACGCATTCATTTACGAATGTGCATGTCCGAATTCCACTATCTTCATCTGAGCTACATGTTAGGGTCGGATTCGCATGAGTATGGCGATGTGGTAAGCACATACTTGGACTGCCGCTGATGGCTAGTGTTCGTGACGATCATTATATCCAGTGTTCTTCCCTTCCACTCCATCACATGGCGCACAAATCCAAGGCAACAGGAAAATCGCATAGGTAAGACTACGCCTAGTAGAATTAATGGCTTCCCACGGATACTAGATGTCAACAGTCGTTGGATGCATTAGAATGCATATTTTCTACTGAGAAATAGCGATAACAAACTTTTGTCGGGTTTGACAATGTTATTTAATGGCAGATGGGATGATTTCGACCCCTACGACCAATGTCATCATTTATTTTTGCATGTTCCTCTGCGTTTATAATCATTTTGATGTCTCCGATGATGTTGGAATCTGTAAATTCCACCTTTTCCTAAAAATTGACTGTATTCATCCTTTCTAGGAAATGTGGAAATCACTTCCCACTCCATTAATCCTGAATTAACTAATCACGGTAAGTGAGTTGGGTGACGACTGTGTGATAATAGTAGGTCATGTTTAATTTCAACGCAAAACCAAAAACACCTTTAGTTTGTGTACTACACTGGGATTTTACAGACGGACAACCAGCCTACAGTGCTTCAGCTGCAGGATTAATGCATGTTGCTATCGGAAATGCAATAGATTTAAGTGGGTCCGCAAATTATTACCGAGCGACTTGTAGAATGAAAGCAGGTGGATATCAAAGTCTAAACCAAACGCTCTTTTCACCAAATAAGCAGCCTTTTCGTAGACTATTCTTAACCATAGCCTGATATCGATCTTCATCACCCTCAAAAGTCTGCTAGACACACTTTTGTTTAGGAACCGCCGTTGATGTAACGCTAGGAAACCGACGCGGATAGACGCAAGGAATGTGGATAATTTTAGGCGAACTTCATTTTCTGCCTCAGGACGGCAAAATACGCTTTAATTTTGCTGCTACTGACGGCAGATTGCTGACAGCAAGTTGTTTGCCTAAAAGCTTCCCAGTTAGTAACGGAATCAGAAGACTTGGATAAACTAAAGCTTAAGTAAGTAGGTTAGCACAGAAATATTCTAGTGTAATTCGTAGTATGCCAATTCACTACTTTGAATAGTCGCTACTAAAGCTTTGCCTTATAGCTCAATGTGTAAAGGCGTGCAGTGAATTAGATGAGGTCATGGTTGCACTCGCTACTACTCAATTTGTATCAGTGGCATATATCTAGCCCATTTGGCAATGAATTCTGAGGCTTAATTTGGGTGCTTCGGCCCTTATTGAGATTTAATCTACGTACCTGCATATCTTCCCCTCTACCTATTGTCTGCACACCTAGTTGGATGCAAGAAGATTATCCTCGTCAAAATTTCATCATAGCTAGCTTTCCAACAGCAAATCATATCTCTTTATGCAAACAATAATTTGATTGAGTCTACAGACGGTCTCAAATTCACTATTTCACTCATTCGGGAGGTTACGTGCAGCACTAAGGCTGAGTATGCAGAAATTTATTACGACGCCCAAATACAAACTAAAGGGCAGATGCGTGATGACTTACTCCTTTGATCGACGGTTAGTGAATGGATTGTGTATTAATGTCAGCAAGTAAAATTTTAGCTGAAGAGCTTAAACGCTGTCACATGTTGCAAAGTAGGTCAAGCTAAGCCACTCACTGTTGTATTGTGGGCAAAAGTTGTAATGGCGCTGTTACCATCATCCATTTATTTCAGTTTCAATGATCGGACTTATGACCAATATAGAACTGTAAATTATGCAATGCTCGACTGTTAGACTAAAGCACTAAGAGAGTTAAGCATAGCAGAACAGTTCTGAGCAATTTTCTGGTTTTGAAGAAATGGTTAAGGTCACTGATTGCAGTTGCGGCTGTGTCCATCATAACTGTTATTAGTCTCGCTACGGTGATTACTACCGTGCCGGCACACGCACGGGATGTTAAAACATCAGCAGGTTCCTGTCCTAAATAATTCCAATTTTTATGTCGCATACTATTTAACACAAAATAAACCGCTCTCCCATTGACGCAAAAGTGAAATATCTTGTCTATATTTACAAAGGCTACAGTCGCGCACGTTTGCAAAGAGGAGGCGCTGCTCCATCTAAAGTGCAGACATCACTGAACCTCATGTGGGACAGATCCATCCGCTTGCTAATATGGGATCCGACCGCTGACCGGCTCAACCGCTGCTAATGCTATTGAATAGGTCAAGCTGTTCAAGGCTTTGAAAGAAATTGTGTTTCAGGTGAAAGATTAAAATTGAGTGTTTTGGGCTTGATAGAGTAATTTGAGCAGGGAAAAATACAATTGATGGTGGTGTTCTTAACCTTACGCACAACATGATTTGAAATTTGTGAGCGTTGATAGTGTTTACGCATCCTCATAAAACTCGGCAGCACATTCATAATATATTTGCTGCCATCCCTTATTGCATTTACAATCACTTCATATTGTGTCTCGGCGACCGAACCCGAGTAAGACAACGAAAGCGTATGTCACCGCAACCAGTCTAATCTTGTCCTCGTAGTGTTCACGTAGTCTGTAGACAACCCGCTCTAGTGTGACTGTATGCAACCTTGGGAAAATTGGAACGAAGTACGCTAAAAGTGGTTTCTTTCCTTCCAATGCCTTCTTTACAGCGCAGAAAAAGGCCGGCAAAATGCTGGGACCATTCCAGATCACCTAAGAACGTAAAATCGTCCAACACCCACTCCTGCCATAATAAGAGTGGTATGGCATATGGCTTTTCTGTGTTTGCCCTTGAATTATGTCAAATAACCTTGAACTGCTAGAGAGAGGAGTCTGTCAACGTTGTGCTTTGAGAGGAGTCTGTCAACGTTGTGCTTTGACGTGTGGATTCGAACCATAATAGAACACAAGGATTGAGCAATGCAACAAAGAGATGAATAGAGCGCTGCAGAGGTATGAATGTGGCCTCGATCGATGCGTATCTACCACATCCATCCCGTGTAGCATTCTAGCCATTCGCTAGCAAATACCACTGCTAACCAGTGTTAGTGTAGTGGTCTGTAAGCAGTACGTGGCGAATAAGGGCTTGAAATTGAGCAAGTGCGAAGAAGTGGGACACAGCAGCCCATACCTTTAGCTTAATGCTACGCATAAAACATCGGAAGCAATGAAATAGTGGATTGTAGCTTGCCACCCAGTCCTATGTGCTTCTTTACCAAAATTGAAATCGTCAGCAACATAGGGCACAATCGAATCAACATCGATAACACGGAATGTGGCTGCAATTCCGATTTTGCGTGGAGCTTACAAGAAAGAGGCATATTTATGCCAGTCTATCAGTTCTTAAACCACGAGGCTACTCCTCCATGCCTACAGTCAATGATAGTGATGTGACGTGCTGTTAAATCAGTTAAATCAGTGCCCATGTAATCTTGAACTGTTGTTCGCGTCACCGTCGTGCGATGTGCTGTGAGTAAGCGGCTTTGATATTAAAAGCCATTTTAGGAAAACCCTTCTCGGGCGAAAGACTCTTTAGCGCTGACTATGGAGGGTGGCTGCGTTTTTGGTCCTGTTATTATATCTACCAATTTTTTTGTATTTTACAACCGCTAACAATAGTTAAATGTCGCACCTAACTGAGGAATAAAAAAAATAGGTATAGCTTGCACTGCGGTTCCTACCACACCAAACACTTAGAGAGAGTGGCAGAGAACGAGATCCACGTTACAATGGGCACATCCTAAACAAAGATTTTCTTTGTTGAGTCTTGAGTGATACGAAAATGTTTTATAGTAGGCTTTTTCCTTCATCAATTTTTTAGCTAATAAGTTTATTATCTAATGCGTTTGGCAATGCATTTGCCCACAATGAATTCACATTATGTGCGATTTGACTCGTGTTTAGTTTTATGATGTTCTAAGACATCTAACATAAAGCGATAAGAACTTCTCATTTTAGTGCTGCGAAATGCAGCAATTGATATATGCCGTACTGGATTATTCTGAATGATGCAAATCACTGGCGCGATAAATTTGAGCTACGAGGCAATAACTTCTGTACATCAAAAGAGGTTTGCGTTTTGGGAGGTAAAAGTCGTAAATGTGTGTGAGAATTTCAGAGAAATATTTACGCATTGAGCACAAATGCTTCGCAATTCTTCTCCACAAATTGGGTAAATCATTCAACCACACATCAAGATAGGAAGGAAATACTTTGCTGGCAAAGCTAGCGTTGCTGACACTTGCTTATGATTGCAGCAAAATCTTTTGGCGTAAGGTTGAAGTGGGTTCTTGATCTGTAAGGACCAATGCTGGAGGATGCGCTGTGGAAGGCATCGAAGGATCATGCGACGTAATGAGAAATCATAGCAAATCAAACAGCGGGTAATTGCGGAAACATTACTAGTAATGCAATCAACCCCCTAAATACTTTTTGGAAAATTTTGAAGTGAGTGTCAATCTCGTTAAAATTTGCTTCTTGGCCGATTTCGTTTCTCTCTTTCCTCCACACCGTCAGTGAGCAATTTTTTCTGCATGTTGAGAATGTGTTCTGTTTTTGTTAAAAAGAGTTAGCAAATTAACTCCTGAGCAAACCATTTAAGTCCTAAGCAAATGTTTCTCTTGTTTGTAAAGGTTGAGTAAATTCTGCAACGTCGGTGAGTCGCGTAATTCTTTTAACTTATTTCCGTGCATTTTGAGTGCGCTCACTTGGCTTCATTGTAAGTAAAGCATAGAAACATTATGAAAGACGGAATGTCAACAGTGTAATATGCCTAAGTAATCGGGGCTCAGAAATTGTTGTCTGTTTATTAGTCAAGTGAAACACACATCTATTTAACAATAGTTAAACATAATGAAGTATTGCAAGCAGACCCCAATTAATGAGCCGCTAGAGCATTCATTAGCGAATTAATGCGCTTTAAACAATAGGACCCGTTTCATCCACTGCAAAACCACATCGCTGAATTGCCTCATCTCTGCATTTACATTCACATTCTCGCACTCTACCAGGGTGTGAGTGGCAGGAGTATGTCAAGGCGACAAAACAAATAGCTCAACACACCGAACTTACACGTGGCTATTCATTGCCAACATTTAGGATACGCTCCTTTGATGTCGGTGTGAGCACTGGTTAAACTTTGATGCTGTCATACCTGAATTCTAGATCCTGTGTAAAATAGGGATATATTGGCTCCTGTCTTAAAATCAATGCAGTTGACGGGAGACTAAATTGAGTTCATTTTTCAAAGCTACGCTTCAGACAGTTGTGAATGCAGTAAAGCGGTTTCTTAGTTTACATCAGAAAGCATGGACAGAACCGATGGTAAGTACCAGGAATTGCTGCTGCAAACCATGGCAGTAGGGGCTAGTGAATACAAATCGCAAGACTTGATTAAAATAGGCATCAGGCACTATGCATAATCATTAATCTTTCGTCAGGTGTTAGCGTGGACGTGCAGGCATTTGCAACCCCTTCAGGAGATGAAAGCCCTAACCTCCTTTTTTACACTCTCTCTTTGCTGCATCACTGGGTGCGCTCACCACACCACCCCATATCCCCGCCTACTAGCCATTCACCCACCAGGCGCCATCGCTTCGCCCTTCCATTTACTATCTACAATCACGCATCCTCCACCGCTCTGTCCACCTCGTCATTGCGGCTGACGCATATGCGAGTGCAAAAAGATATACAAGGTCTACCAAGCATGGCGGCCAATGATGCCACGCATCGGAACAAAATTTGAATGCAATGTAGCGAAGAGTTCTGGCAGGAATATTGTAGGGTGAGATGGATTGAAGCTCATTGCAGGCCAGTAAGTAGGTAGGTAAGGGAGAATAGGGAGCGATAAAGGAGATGCAAAGCGAAGGATAGGCAATACCAAGTATTCCCAGCTGGTCGTTCATGCAAGTGCTAATCCGACCCAACGTAACTTAACTTCGATGATCAGACGAGAACCGGTACTTTCTACTTGGTATGGTCGCTGGCGAGGGCATCTCTTCACACCTTCACCCTCTCTTGTTCTCCACCACTCACCTCTCACATCACACTCTTCTCCACTACCTTCATCCCTCCTTTCTCTTGATGCACACGCGCACACGGCCTCCTCAATCCTTCTTATCTCTTCTCTCCTGACATTGTTTTAACAACTGACGTCAACTGCGCAGATTTTCTTTTGCTTTATTTGCTTAAGTATTTCTACACTTTGCATTCCTTGACACATCCTCTAATCCATTAAACCACTACAAATGCAGCTGCCATACTATGGTTCATCACTTCCCTATCATGCATTCACTTGCTGAAAATATCTATTGCTATTACCGTTATAGCAAATTCAATGTTCTTTTTACCAAATTCAACATCAGCACATACATTTGAGTGTACTAGGCAGGACAAATATTACATAAACTAAAGGACTCCTATGGATAGACACCATTTTTGCTGTAACAGCATATCCACTTGCCACTTTTGACTTCAATCAACCCTCCTTGCAGCACCACTTCTCAAGCCGTAAATTAATTTGGTTGATTACTTATGTTACTTAGCCCTATTCAGTGGCGAGTATTTCGGAAAAGCGATATGGCTGGAAGGAAAAGCGCATGGCGGTTCATTAACTCAAACTCCAATAAATATAGGGTTACTTGCAATAGTCTCATCACAGAATAACATATGGCTGTCCTAATGGCAGAATAGACTAAAAAGCTCAGTAAAGTTCAGCTTATGGGACAGAATGATAGCTTGCAAACAAGCGTCATCGACTAGACATTTGCTCCAGCGGGTAAGACATTGTCATTTCTTCTGCATAAAATACCTAGATGAGGTAGTCGAACACCTGCTCTAAAGGTACATGGTAGAATGCGCAGCATTAGAGGGTGTATACAGCATTCATCTTACTCTGTATGATCAGTGAGAGAAGATAGATGAGCCAGATATGCTCCAACTCAATATAAGCCACGCATCAACTTGTAACCACACTACAACCATCACGACACCAGAGTCAATGACGCAACGCCTGTGGTCGCAGTCCTATGTTCTATTGCAGCTGCAACTCTAACACCAACAGTCTTCATGATGACTTAGTATTAAATAGCAGTCGCGAGGCCGTATTTTCTGCCGGACATTTAACCACCGAAACTGGTACCTGTCAGAAGGTTGCTGATGCGTCTATCCACCGTCGCGTGCACTTGATGACTCCAGTCTCGATTCACAATCTGATAATACGCTTATCACCATCAGCTCGTGCATATTTGAAAACAAAAGTGGCCAAACCCCTTCGCAAGCAACTTTATAAAGTCTTCACAATAATTTCACAGTCCTTAAAAGCCAAAAATTGCAGCCATTTTTCACCACCACAGTATTAAACTCTTGGTAGGTTTTATTTCTCTGAAATAGGTCAACTTTAGCAGTCGGCGAAAACTCATACAAAATCGAGCTTACCAGCGCCCTCGTCCATAGAGCCAAATGTTGAGATCAGGAATTGCATGCGATTCGACGTCAGTAACATTGAACGTGATTGAAATTTGGGGGCAACTGCTCCATCGACAAAATACTGCTGATACAGCTCCATGAGTAATGCTTAAAATGCTATTCTATTCAAAACTGTAGACCAAACTGCAGTGAACTGCTACTTTTACCAGATGCTGTTCAAGAGTGCTAACAAGTGGCAACACCTGTATCCTTAAATAAACACCATTCCGCTGCCACTTATCGATCCACCTTGCTTCTGAGGACGAGTTATGCAGATAATTCAGCCACTATGCAGCATGGCGCAAAGGCCATGCTAATAATCCACTGACTATATTTATTAGCGCTATACGTTCCATCAGAAGACCTCTAGGGAACTAGAGATGTATGAAGTGCAATGACCAAGCTCTTATAATCCAAGATGCCAAGCTGTTTCCCAACAAACAATGCCTTGACTTTCCTGTTCTTGCAAAATTTTGTCTGTGTGCACACCATACACGTGTTTAATTTTTTCTCAAGAAATTACGCACAATACTTATTTCTGATTGATTTTGGACCTCGAAAATCAAGTTTTCATATTCTTCAGTAAAGTTGTGTCTTGACGGTTTTGATTACTACGCACGTTGCGCATCTATGAAAAGTGGCAGTAAACATCATCTTTGCGATAAAAAACCTAGAAGTTTTGCATGATGCAATTTAAAAGCACCCCCTGTGGTTTCAAAATTCGCTGTATATTGATTTTTGCACTTGATGCTCATTGTCGAGCATGACTTACCGCAAGAAAGCTATCCTTTTTGAGATATTAGCAAGGGCTTCTTTTCGTAAAAACCCAGAGAAGAACCATTCAGGGCATTAGTGATACTAACTTTGCCCAGTCACATAAGTTCTCCCTACTGAACCAATTTCGTGCTCCAACTGTAGATAAACGGTTATAAATGGGGTCGATTTTACCGGAATTATTATTAGTGTAAGATGGTAACCATAGCTGAGTGAGATGTCGTGCTACGGACAACGCAAGAGCAAGGTAGTCATTGCATTCTCCACTAAACCACCCCAGACATCATTGTTTTTAGGCGTGGTTTATCTTTTAAGTTGAGCGATTGATTAGCGTACCTCACAATCGCTCTGCTTCATTCCTGAACAAACACTTGATAAAGCTAGAATGTATGTCGAATCGCCCAGAGCTAACACTAGTTGGCATATATATTCGCGCGTTTCTTCAACTGGTCATAGTCGTGCCCTACAAGTTTCGATGAATATTGCTCCTCATTAAGCTCTTGGAAGTAGTGATGCAATTTTGATGGCAAGTTTTCATTTGATCGTCGTGTCTTCGTGCACGTTTACTAGCTGTCATTACGTATGAAGTCATGCTGAATGGGTGGTGCCAGAACAGTTAGGATGAAGCCGAGACAAGACCTTGCTCATTTTTGTCGTTATTTGTCTCGTATTCGCTCAAAACTATGCAATTCGCTCAACGCCGCTTGCTGGACTATCAAACAGATGGCTTGAGACCTGTATTGTCTGCATTAATAATTAAAAATAGGAGCAAGAATTAGTTGGTTTTGCTTGGATTTAATAACCAAAGCCGTTGAAGCTCCGAAATTGCCAATTAGATGCGTAATCTACTTTCTGAAATTGTAAGACAATGGGGGCCGTTTTAAAATACACGAGGTAGTCATTAGTGGTGGCAATCTTGCACTGAATTAATATGGATTACGCCAAAAGGAATGTTGATAAAAACACAGCAGCTTACTCAGAGATGTTAGCTCACTTACGATTTATTTAGGGAAAATAGCGAATTTACGGATATGCATCCATGAAATAACGAACAACTCTCTTACCATCATCCTGAGTTGTGCGCCGTGCAAGTAAGCTGATCGACTTGACCAGTTTCCTTGCACCTTGCATCACACATTGAGGCCGTAATGGAAGAGGATGTTAGAGGGCCTGGCAAACTTTTCTGGAGGCACCAATATCATTTAGGTTTACTTTATGGGTTGTCTAAGACCGTAGACGTAAGAGCAAGGATTCAATCAATGTGCATCTTTCTATCTTTACTGTCGCAGAACAACCACATTATTGCTCTCTAGTATAACCCTTTCAAAGTTAATAGAACCATACATATAAGCACTTTTGCTACCGCTGTTGGTATGCGCATTGGTTTTGCTTGCGTGCACTTTCCCTTATTTGCGTGGGATTAAAGTCTCTTTTTGCTGGCTAAATGGGCCGCAGAAGTAGCCTGAGCATTATTGCCACGGTTTTGACTTTGATTAGGTAGTTACAATTAAAAATGCTGATACTTTTACCCAGATAAGTGCAAGCTATATACTGCTTCTTGATTAAGTTTAGAAAAGAGCGCATAAATGGGCTGCAGTCGCATTCGCTAACAGGCACTGGTTAAGACAGTCGCCGGCAACTTATCAAATCGCAAGGTTTTATGATAGCTAATTTGGCGTTCTGTGCTACCCATTTTGCCTTCCTTTGACTCTCGTTTACTTAATATTTCTCGCTCTGATGGACGCACTTTGAACGTCTTTATGCCTTTCCTTCCCAAACCCAGGTTTCTAATTCAATCTACAATAAAGAGATAATGTAAAGGAGCCGCAGGAGCAAAAACTGACCTAACCGTGGCATGGTGAGTCATTAAGCAGGTGTTTAGTGTTGACGATGTGCAGAGTTGAAGCCGAAGGAGTGCCTGCTTCGCCCGGTACGAAACTGTTGACCTAGTCATCTAATAAGACGAGCTTGGGGAGACAATGGGATAAAATGTGCCTTCAAACCCATATACACTCAAGTACACTCAGGAACACACACGTTTCTACCTGTACTGGTCCTCTAATAGGGCAGAACTAGGAGATGGGCAATGACATACGCATTTACACAAACCTCAGACAGACAGACAAGTAGAATTCGACAGATGCAGTGAAGAGGCTGCAGAGCGACTTAAGATGAGAAGTCGCATTTTTACCCGTTATTGCAAGTCGTCGGACTGAGGCAATCACTACAAGGGGAAAATGAGTAGCCAATGGAATAGGCAGATAGGGGTTTGGCCAGGTTGCAATTTACAGAGTAAAAAGTTGGAGCAACGAGCTATCCTTTGCTGTTGAGGGAGTAAGTGTAGGAGATGGAACTAAGGTGAAATGGTGTCGAACAAACCAAAGCGGTAGTAAAAGATAGAAATTGGAAGTGTTTGGCTGTCCATGAATCGCAAGCGACGCTATAAACGCAAGGCCATACAAGATGCCAGATAGGTAGGGGAACCTCAATATTCTTGAATAGGGTCGGTTTTTTGCCGTTAATTTAAAAACACTCTATCGACTATCGTCTCGTTGCGAAGTAAATGTGGCTTTGTCCAGCAAGCTACTGACCTATAGAGTGTAATCAGAAGTAAAGCACTTGAGAGAATAGATTGGCGCTTGCAGTAACCACTTCTAATTTAATTGCCTTTTCTTCCTTAGTTTAGATATGTGTAATGAACGTTTTCATTTACAAGACTAACCACCTCACTGGGATAAATACGTTTACAAGGCGTCAGACAATGATTCCGTGTAGCACTCTTAAACCAGAGGAGAGAATTAGCCTTTTCGAACTCCTGATGTCAAACTAAATCGTCACTTCCAATGATGAGTGATTGTTGAACTGCGTGGATTGGGGTTAGGATAGTTTGCTCTCTTTGAATGGAATTTTTTAGTTTTGATCCACACGATCATTAAGCATTAAATTCACCAGTGGCAGTTTAGAGAAGAACTTGCTATTGCGCTTTTGTTGCGCTTACGTACGTAGATGTAGCTGCACTACTGATCACTTTGATGATAGAGTAGTAGATTATTCTAACAGATTGTAAATGACTTCTCGGATTGTATGAACTACTTAACAATCCCGTCGCGATTACACAGGAAGCGTCTGACGGTCCTCTTGGAACCTCTTGCGTCTCATCAAACACTGCTTCAGTCATTGTGAACGCGACGAAGGATAAGTTTAGGAAGATGGAATATCTCGTATGCGCCAGTCAGAAAAGATGCAACAAATACAAATTTAACGTACCCATGGGAGGAAATCACTATTCCATCTCTGATTATCAGGCATACTTCCGTGCAAGCGTGACATGTGAAGTGCTGGATGTAGACATTATTAGATAAGTGGTCTATTGTGCTGATTTGGTGCGAACAGCCCTTAGTCCCTGTTAAACGTTTTTAATAAGAGGGGTCGTGGCGCTGGTTGTGTGTTTTGCCATATTTAAAGACCCCAATCATTGATGACATCCGAAACACCCTTGTCCACTTATCGCAGAACATTGATAGTTAGGGAATCATACATTCCTGCCGAGTTAATAGGTGAGGCTTTGTCCTCCCAATTCAAATTTTGCACAAGGCGTGCACTCAGTACCATTCCAAATGGCGATCATTAGAGTCAGCAACTACCATTCTCTTTTATAAGCTTTCGTGTAATGCTTAGATATTGTAAATGCCCAGATTTTTGAAGGTGGCATTCCTTACAAGATATTTCCTGCTATTAAATTTCATATGAAGAAAACGCAGCCTGTTCGATGGCCTTTATCTCAGCCTGGATGATGCTGTGACCATTAAAATATATGTCATCCTTTCGTACTTCATCTTGGCCTACGAGCATACCCAAATATTTCATTATCAAATCATCCCATGCACTTGATCTAAATGACAAGAGCATTGTCCCAACAGTTATTGCAGAGGGAATAACACACCCAGGAATGATTGTTGACTGCGCTTTCCTTCCACTTTGGGATCGAGCAGTAAAAACAGCTCCCTTCAACAAACGCACCTTCATGCTCCAGGATATTTTATGAGCATGATATGACTGTTCATTTTCACTGACTCAAACATCCATGCACAGATTATGATGTCATTGCAGTTGCGACCCCAGATTAAGACTAAGCTGTAGCAATCATCCCTGGGTAACAACGCTATCCGAGTTGGAAGGCTATCACATCAATAGCAGACACCATTTTGACAAGCAATAAATGTTTTATCGTAAAACTCGAAAACGAGATGATATTCCTTGCCACAAATACTGTACGACATTCTGAATAAACTAACCTTTGAAATACGCATCTACGATTGAATAATAATTGGTAGGTGCGACTGGAGGAGACCTCTGCCCCACTAAATTCGAACAAATTTTGTTACCTAATACAAACGCCATCCTTGTTTTCCTTGACTGTGCTGAAACCCATTGCCTTACATTTTTATAGAAACACGATTCAGCATTTTTTTGTAAATTGAATTTACCGTATCGTTTGACTGACCGTGCTCGGCCAGTATACCAGATATGTGGTCATTTCAAATCACTCACAGAGCGGGTCAGAAGTTGCGCAGTCTGCTAGACATTCGCCATGGCAACCAGAGTGAGTCCTTTACAATATCCCTTTTAGTCTCTGTCTTTATTGCAGTGCATCACATAGGGCATTTATTTCTTTTAGGAACAAGTGCCAAGCATTTGTGATCTTCCCTTTGAAGTATTAATAGGAAGTTGCGAGTTCCTCAATGAGGCTGATCGCCTCAACTTTTGCACAGCTATTCTAGAATGGAGCTCTATATTTTCTATAGAGATTGGTCACCAAGTTCTTTATAAACACATAAGTCATTTCACATGGTTTGATAAGCAACTCTGTGATGCATTATGGTCAGAGAACTTGGCTGCTGCCCACCTAACTGCTCTTCGAGCTAACCTATATTACAATGAACAAAATCGTCTCTGGTTTCGTCGCTCCTTCGCCCGTGTTTCCATGCGTGCTTTGGAGCCCCTTTCATGCCTCATTATCTCTCCGACGGCGAGCGTAAAGCCGTTGTCTGTGGGAGATTTGCACGGACTTGAGCCTTATGTGCATGAAGTAGAGAGAGGTAGTGATGTGTTTGTGCCGTCGCAAAACCAACCCCGGAAGGCTATCTTACGCCTACCTATAATAAAAAGGCGAGGCTTGACTGAGGTTTTCGTCAAAATCTCATTTCTGTTGTCTTGCATCGGGTCACTATTTCCCGGAATATCGTCATATTCTGAAGATCTACTCGCGGCAGACAAAACAAAGATCAGGAGAGCCAACTGTGTTCCCTACTTTGTAGATTACCAAAAGTGTACAGACAAGCAGAATATTTGGATTACACTGAAGACGATTGCAAGGAGCATGTTAATGAACCAAACACTGATTGTGGTAGTTGCAGTGAATGCAGAGGAGGGCAAGATGCGTGCAGTGAAACACGTCGAGGAGTTTTATCGCGACCTTAGCAGCTCTAAGGACTCCCCACTAGCTGCCATTTCGACGAATCGGCGACTGTGGTGCCTGTGTGAGGGCAAATTTGGCTACCTAAATTGGGTGGAGATATTCGGATGGGCCTGCCTTGTCATCATTTGGAAAAGAAATGAGTACTATCAAGGTGGTGGTCGTAAATAGACCGAAGACCTTGGTATGTCCCAATTGCGGTATGATTGAATTTTGCCTATGTCTGCTCCAGTTTTATTTCCCTTTTGTCAAATAATCCATACATATTAAGCTCCTCCTTACTGCCATTTTGCTTTCAAAAGACTGCATTGATAGTGTTCCCCTTTTCTGCTCGACTGTTTGCACAGTGGGGCACGAAAGTGTAATCCAAGCACTTCTACAATTTATAAAGCGTTTATGGGGAAAGGTTTTTTGAAGAGCGTTTTTAATTCGACATTATTCTTCAACGGGCGGGGACCACAAATGAAGCCATGTGTGGTGATTTCCTGTGCAATAGTGCCATCGTGTATGGTTTTGCGGAACAGTTACACCAAACAGGAAGTGCAGCGCATCGCTAGCAATGATCCTCTTGCACCATTATTGCAACTGGCAAACCATACCTATTTGGTACTAATAAAAACGTTTCGATTAATTTGTAGCAATTTAAATCAGACTATTCAGAAATTATTACCCACTTCTAAAAATATTTCACCTTTTACATTTTAAATAAGAAAGATAGCACGCTAACAGCTGCTTGGGATTATTATGTACAGGAGGCCAACATCTTTGTCGAGGTACACATCGGAGCACCTTATAATAAAGCATTGAACACGATTCCAGATACCAGTTAAATTTTCCAGATTCGCTCTCACTGTTGCCTCCTCCCGTGTCTGTTAATGAGCCGCTTTAATTTTACTTCTTAAAGGAGGTGAATAGAAAAATCCACTTTTCTCATTATATAAATCATGTAAGCAAGCGTATTAAGTGGCGACTTACCAGGTAGATAATCACAACGGTCACAAAATCAAGCAGGCCTTTTCCTTTTAATGCTGTAGTTTTCCTTATATTTCGCATTTTCCTGATCAAAGAAGGTGAACGCGGATTGTGGCTGTTGATAAGTAAATTTGCTAGTGCATGCTGAGAATGTAAAATGGAGTTCATTGCGCCCGTCCTAATATTTTGAACCTCTGTTCTTCATTGCGACCGCACCTTGTTCAGACCGCGGCAATGAGAAAACTAGAAATCAAGGGAAGGGAGTGTGTGGGTGGACCCGCATTCTGAACTCGAAGACATCAGAGTAAACGATCGGGATGAGGGAGTTGAAGCGATGTCGAGGCGACAAGCCCATGGAAAAGGGAATCTCCTTCAGGATTGAGATTAGTTCGATAAAAATAAAACAATTATTGCTGGATAGAAAGGTGAAGACCATGTAAATGCTTTCATTTCATCCAATTGCACGAGATCGTTCACCATTGTCCCTAAAGACAAACTCCCAGACGCAGACTCATTTCCTCTGGATGTCTAATCCATGCGTATTCGCTCGATTGGGATAATTTTGCCATCACGAAAAGGATGAAATAAAGGGCGTGTGTTCAAGCCTTTGCTGCTGGCATTAGGTATCTTGTGACAAAATGTATTCATCTTAGTACGGTCTACATAATAATAGTAGTTATGGATACAGAGGTGTCATAAGAAACTCCTTTTACCACAAAGAACGTAATTTGCGAGTTGCTCTAGATGTCTGATCTAATTCTGGACTTTACTTTCCCGAATATTCACCCACATTTAAATAATTGTCTAAAAGTTAGTAAGCTTTGATGCATTCCACTTGAGTGGCCTACATTGCAGATACAGCCGAGGGTAGTGGCTTGCCAAATAACTGCTTTGATGGCCAAGACGTCTGTTAATGGGATAGACGTCGGTCCAGACGCCCAACAATACAGCTTTTGGCACTGCTACAGCTGTTATGGCACCTAAATGTGGTGCAATCTTAGCCCTGTCATTATTTTTCGCAATTAAATCGGGAGAAGTGAACCACTTAGGAGTGGTCCAGGTAAAGCCTCTTAAATCTTTCAACCTAGTATCTCCTTACTCAAAATAAGAGGATGCATGGGCCAAATGATTGGAAATAAATTACGAGATCTATACGAGTGAGTTGGCAGATCAAGTAAATTTCCTTCTTTAAAACACTTGGAAACCTATTCTAGCTCCTCTATTTCTCACAAAAATTGTATTCAAAATGAAGGATTGGTTTGGATGCAAAATTCCACAAACGCACCTCAATGAATGACGCTGAACAAATCTATTTCTAGGAGTAGCATTCGTATACGAGTACAGGTAGTGGCTAACTACTCCGATTAGTCTTTAAATGGGTGCACATCCTGATTTACTGCAAACTTATGAAGTTCTTTGCAAAGCAAATTTTTAAATGCGGCATATATAAACTTGGAGGTCATTGCCTCATGCCGAATCGAAAGCGGAAATCTTCATGCGCAAGGTCTTCGTAATGCAAGGAATAGGGTCTGCAGTTCCCCACGTTCTTGCCACATCGCTCCACGAAAATGCGCACAATAAATTGCCCTTGTAGGCGACCCCTTTCTAGAGCTTTCGTATGCATGCGATCTTGCTCAACGCAGCCGTGTGTTAACATCTCCTGCATCACTTTCTGCGTGTTTCGCTTCCACTCCAATGAAAGCTCGCAAATGGCGCGAGTTTAGTTCCTCTAGCCGTCCATCAAAAGTGACAGTTTTGTGGTGCGTTAGGTGATGCATGAATTTCACGTGGTGAGCAGGGCGCCTGATGAATCATAATACTAAACGGCGGAAGCGCGCCAAGTTTTGGGAAGGCATCAATAGAAGTGCTAGCTTCTGAGTTATTGAATATCCATGGTGTCTTAAGAGCATCTGGTTGGTTTCGCTTTCATGAGAAGGACTAGAAAGCCTTATCGTAAAACATTCACGAATTAATTGAGCCAAGTGGGTAATCTGTTCTCTACTCCTGTAATCCATCCTAGCAATTCCAAAGGATCTAAGGTTTTGACTTAGTTGAGAACTGAATTGGGCTAAGGAAGTTGCGCTGGCCGTCTCTTTTACCCTCCTCTAGTCCTAAGAGCACTTTTACAAAATTAGCCACTTGATCAAGGTGGAGTCTGAGGGTACTTCGTGAAATCAGGATTTGAGTCTCTTCCTCCTCACTTCATTCCCTGGCCATATTCATCAAGGTTCTATCTAGGTAGTAGAGAAGCAAATGAGGTATCTTGCAAAACATTTCCCTGCAAGATTTAGGAATGAGGGGATTTTCGAAGGTGGACTTCAGTTTTGATCCGTCTGTTTAAGTGGCGTGACAGTTTTCTCTCCATTCAGAGTACTTTCCTACCGTCATATAATTTGACCTTAGCAATTTAGGAAAAATACAAAATAGCTGGACTTATGCTCATCCGCGTCAGCTTTAACATCTCTGCCATGCTATTTTTGGCTTTCAGTGCTGAAAATTTTATTGTCTGATAAATGCACTTTCATGCCGCCATTTCTTGTGGGCAGAAATGCAAAATACCTAATGAGATCTGATCGGTCAGAATGTATCCTATTGCATGCATGACAATGTTTTATGTTGCAAATATAAATACAGCTACTTATTCAATACAGGAGGACTGAATCATCATTTACCACGGTAAACTGATCTGGCCCATCCAACCAACTTCGCTTTTTTAGTAAAGTTAAGTATTTCAAACCAATCGAAATATGTGTTGGACCCTCACACGGAACTTTTCGTAATACAAAACATCCGGGCGCAGTTGTGCAATTTCCATTAATAAAATTATCAAGTCATTAGGCCTCCTTTACAAAGTGATGAGAACCTGCAATTAAGTTCACTTTGTAAACGACTTTAGCAATCGAGATAAGGAGAAGCCTAATCGCACCTATTTCTATTTCTACCAGAGCTCTTTTTACCCGACCATGTGCTCCTATTCGCAGATGATTTGGTAGCTGGATAAATCTATTGCTAAGAACGGACGGTATCCATTAGGAGGATAAATAGGAGTTAAGGAAAAATAGAACGAGGGTGAGGTGAAATGCTCCTCATGCCCTTCTTTTCTTTCTATTCCACCCTAGTTAAAGTGCAAGTCCCATTGTTATGGTAAACAGCGACAATGAGAAGAAGTGTCCTGCAATATGTTGCTTTATATTTCCTTGTAGGAACAATCCACTAGTTCTGACTGGTTTAAAAATAACGGCCTCTATTAGTTCTTTTGGTTGCGCTGTGAATTGTAGGTAAAACCTCACCCGTAGTTGCTCACTTTTCACTGAGTGAACAATACTCTATTTAACAATAGCAAATGCGGTCCTCCACACAGAAAGACATTCTTCAAAGGATGAATCAACATTTGTTTGGTAGGTGAAATAAGTTGCGGGTCGGTTATTAATTGAAAATACTGGTGCAAATGCGACTTGCTAAAACATGGTAGTTAGTTCTCCCTAGGAATCTGTAGACATATGACGGATAACACGATCTAGCTTGAAGGCAGTTCAGGACACTCCGATGGCCTTTGATGCTTTCTTCTGCCCACATGAAACCGAGAGAGAAATGTTTTTGTTAACTCCGAGCCACTAGCGACAAAAGTTGTCAGTACTGAGTAGATCCAGACTTCTTAATATCCCTTCTCGGTGCATGTATACGTGATTCGTTCGAATACTCTTTGATGCAGAAAAGCTTGAATCAGCTTAAGAAATCCAGGCGAATTTACTGTGAGCTTTAAATTGGTGGACACTGACAGA
Organism: Taenia hydatigena; assembly: GCA_036345935.2. Classification (NCBI taxonomy): domain Eukaryota; kingdom Metazoa; phylum Platyhelminthes; class Cestoda; order Cyclophyllidea; family Taeniidae; genus Taenia; species Taenia hydatigena. The sequence goes on along the minus strand of JADWOT020000007.1, from coordinate 2,046,591 downwards.
GAACAGAGTGAAGCGCAGCATGCTGAGAGGCGGATGTCTACATACCCTTTGCGGTTTCTGTTCCTAAATAGTTTAATGCGTTTCTTTAATACCCATAAGCCGCTTCATTACGTGTCATTGCATTCAGGCATGCTGAAATTCTTTTGGTCAGCTGACAGTGGTTTGCATACCCAGGTTGCTTTTACGCTAGGCGCCCAATTTTAACCTACCAAATTAACCGACCACTGCTGATGTATCTGGACGACACAGACGATTAAGAGCGCAAAACTCCAATTTCCAATTGTAAAACTCATCTATTACTCCTTTTAATGATTCCTAGGCTTTTCATTCCCTAGACTTTATGCACACTACCTGAGGTGCAAGCCAAGCTGGGTCTCTCCTCTTTCATAAGAAATTCCTACTTTGTGTGGAAAGGGCAATTATGCGTCTTGATAATTGTTGTTCGCAGCCTGCTGGGAACCGCCTCATATCCCCCAGTCAAGGCAGGCCACAATTAGTCCAAACATGTGAGAAACTGCATATTACATTCGCAAATAGAAGTGCTGCCACCCCACCAAATAATATGCTTAAGTAATGCGCTTGATTTTTAAACCGTTAATGTTTTCCTTTTATCTGTGAGAAGAAGTAACCATTTGTGGAGTGCAAAGAGCCACTCTCCCTCATCAACACCCGTATTTGAGTAGACGCGTGCAGCGCGGTCAATGTCTTGTTTGGCGGAATTGTACATATTTTGACCAGTACCATGCCTTCTGTTGGTCATGGATCGGAGAATGCCTTACCTGGCTATCCAGACCTGTTGAAAACTTTAGGAAAGCCAGAGTGTTAGCCACTAATGATATGGCCAAGCTCACCTCCGTCATTCTTCTAGCGGCAATCGTTGGTAACATTCTCTTCATCCTTTGCATAAAAATGTCCCAACAAGTAGGCCTTTCAAGAGTTGTGAGTTTTCAGACATGGTCTAACAAGAAACGTCAGAAAGTTGTTCATCTACTTTTTTTCGAATTGACCTTTTGCTAGTTTTGCTTTAGTTGCCACAATTTTTAATATACGGTTTTCTTTCGTTAGTCACGCGTGATGACCAATGTGAAGCAGCATTTTGTGATTAATTCTGTAACACATACTACCGCTCCTCCTCAAAAATGATTAATCGCCTCATCCTTGATCCTGACTTGATTCTGATTACCGTAGTAAGACTGAAACGAATGATCAACTGAGTAAGGAATACAATTATGCCTTCTAAAAACCGGTGCGTAATCCAGGTGGTAATGATCGTGCAAATAAATGAACAATCAGCTGGCAAGGTGTGGCTTTGACCCAAGGTTCTTTATGTTATATGCCATGCACCCTTCCACTGCGCACTTTACTGCCACTTCCTGCACCTCCGAATCTACCATCTCTCACCGGCGGGCTGGCACATGCAACATGGCAAGCCACAGAGGTGCACTTTAACAGTCACATGAGGTCTAGGTGCGTGTGCATGCTTGAATAATTGCTGAGTAACGCGCAGGCAGTGAGACAGCAGAAGTGGAGAAAGATGGGGATGAGGATGGGGAGGAAGGACAAAGGTAGGGGTGGCCGCATGCATGTGGCAATGTGGTGTGGTGCATCAGGGGGAGTTAAAAGCCCAAAAACTTAAATAGAAACAAAGGAACCTCTAGTCACGTTTTGCGAAGTTGGATCGTCTAGTGAGCTCCTGGGTTATTGCTAAGGCTTTGTCCAATATATTTATGTTTGCACTTGAGTTATAAATGTTTGAGTGGTGTTTAGTGATTTGAAGCATTCTAAATTTTCATTTGGCAGCCCGATTCAAGCCACTCCTAGCAGATTTGTTGGATCTTTTTTCCACTCACTCGAACCTGTCGTCGATTAGGATAACTGCAATGGAGTCCTCGAATTTTGTTATTTAGAAGCTAGCTCTTAAGTCCAAAATTATGCGCGATAACTTCGGTTATAGCAATCAGTGACATGAAAAATAGGTTGTTATCGGAGTGTTGTTAAGCTGTCTTTGCCAAAGATACGGTAACCGACGACCTTGGTGCATCATAAGTATCGGCAGTGACATCAGCATCCATTTGCACCCTAAACACTGTGCTACTTCTAATAATCGCATTGCGCAGAGTGCAACTTTTCGGGCAATGGACTGCCAGAGTAGTATTCCTTCAACGTAATAACTCACAAGAATAAAGGTCCTACTTGGTTCTGAAAACTTTGATTGACTGAGTCGTCTACACTCATTTGCCACCATTTGAAAGCCCGCCCCTACTTCTGAATTCGTCGAGGTATACGTATCTTCTCGACACCGGCTGCTGAAGCTTTGGAGATCATAGTCCCCAACAACGCGATAACGCAGCCGGTACTTTTCCGGCAAAAGTCATTGCTTCGCTTGCCTAACAACGACTTCTAATTGCTATTTTGTCATAGTGAGCCACTCTGAGTAGCCAAATACTTTGAGAAAATTTCGGCAGTTGAAATGCTTGGCATAGGTAAATGCATTTGAGAGTACGTCTCCCTTTCATTCTAGTCATCTTGCCACATAAGTAAAGTCTTCAACTTAAAGCCCTGCTTAATGACCACTAATTGATGAAGATATCGGCGGCTTGGTCTCATGCAGCTAGCTATGGGAACGAGTAGCGAAGAAACCTTAGAAATTCACATCAGTTCTTGGGAGTCAACCAGAGGAGTGTAGGTCATAATCCCACCTCGACTTAACCGGTCTACTCGGTAATGCCTCTTGCCGCACCCTGGTAGATGTCCTATCAAAGTGACTTCAAAAATACACGTGATTCCTTCTGTTATTATCAAGTCGCTACAAGTGCTGTGCCATGTCTTTGGCCAATGCAGACTCCAAGAGACCTTGGTCACTAGCAATAGGACTGAGTTGACTTAGCATGAGTTCTGCAGCCACTAATGTTTTTATGCTATTTCTCAATTTCGCTCTCCTTCATCTCATCGTCGATCCAACAGAAACGTAAAAGCGAGCCTCGCAGAAGTCGCGAAGGGAAAGCTGCTGCCGATGGCTAGCAAAACTTTATCTGGCAGATGCGATGACACTGAAGGATTTAGGACATAATATCAACCTTCACCCAAAGCGTCGACGCGTCCCACGCTTCGTTCTGACAATGCAACATTTGTGTCAAGATCACAAAGCAGTATTCAATTATTGTAATTCTGATTCGAGTTTGTTCTTTTTAGCAACGCTCACTTTTCAGAGGTTCTGTCACATTGGATACACTTGAAATAGGAAGAAGTTTTCTTTTGCATCGATCCTTTTTGATGTATGTTAGCATGTTGGCAACAGATAAGCATTGCCATCCCCAAATTTTGCCCAAGTGTATGCCATGTTATAATTTTCATATCACGATTAAATTAGCATATGCCACATTTAATAAGGCCCGACTTTTATCTCAGCCATACATTCTCGATAATTGCAATATGCATATAACTTGAGTTAGAACCAGGGGATTTCTCATCTTGTTATGGCAATTTAGGGCACGTCAGAGAACACTATCCACCTCGCTTCACTATCTTATCACCAAATCTGCAAAACTTTATCTCATTTATTTGTTAACTGTTATTGCTATCCAATTACAATTCTCTATAAGGCACTTGACATCACCAGTACAAGCCAACTGTTATTTTCTATCACTGTCCATGCTAGGTCGCACATTTTCACCCATGCAGTTCTGTTTTTTCCAATGGTGATACGGGAATAAAAGTTTAGAAAACTGACCGATCCCATTAATTACAATGGCTAAGGAAATGCCCGGCTACTTTCCTTGGCTCTTTGTTTCCTCATAAACCGTTAATTATATGACAAAGGAATGGAACAATGCGCTGTAGTGTCGTGTAGTGCCGTCCACCATTGTAAGAATCAGGAAAGCGGACAGTGAGTGGAGACTGCGGTTGCGGAATACAAAGGTCACAAGTCGTCAAAGCAAAGAGAGTCAATAGAACTGGGTATGGTCGCATCCACAATCTAATGTGTTAAAATGTAGCCGTTTCCGGCATTGCATATTAATTAAAAAGCATCAGCGTTTCACAACTTATCTTCGGCCTCGCGCATCCTCGAAACCACCAACCCTGTCGTTCACAGAGCCAAATAGCAAGATCTAGAAATGCATGCAAATGGATACCTATAACGTCCCACCCGATGACAATTCGGAACCACCATTTCGTTTGCAAAACGCTTCTAATACTGCTCCAAAAATGCTGCTTAAAGCACTAATCCATCTAATTATTGCTAACCGAACCACTGTAGGCCGCATTTTCAGATATTTCACGAACACATTCAAATGCGCAAACAGCTAGCAGTACTTGTACTCTGAGTACAATCCAATCCTAGCATCATCTCTCGATCCACGTAGCTTATGAGATCAAATACCTCAGATATCGCTCAGCTGAAAAATCCTAAACTGAGTGACAGTCATTTCATAAAAAATCGCCTAATTTCCAATTCGCAATCAAGACAAATAATTGTCGTCATAGCCAGCCATCGATTAATGTCCATGATCCCGCAAAACTACTGCGAATGCAAGGCAAACAAGACTTGGGAATATTGTCGCCCTCCGTTTGAGGGAAAGACGCTAGCCAGCAATTGTAAGAAGCAGTCAGTGTGTGCTGCTCCAACAATTCGCAGCCAAAATTAGGCACTCAGCGTGCTTACAAGCCCAAGGTACATGTCGAAATGAAGAAGTGCTTTCTTCGGATTTGCAGACATCCCAGTCGATGCACTCTTGCCCACGTTGAACGCGATGCAGACTTGATACGAATTTCACTGTACCAAGTGTTTGCTCACATAAGGAACGACTTAGTCCTAGGCTTAGCTTATTAAGTTTAGTTGCCCAGTTGATGCTTTGAGCCCTCCCCATGTTAACCACGTAAAGCATTGCTTCTGTTAGGCTAATTTAACTGATTTTGATGGTTCAGGGAGCGTTACTACGAGGATGGAAATGCGAGGGAACAATTCAATTATCCACTGCGTCGGTGATGATTGGGATGGTCTCCGAGCCATGTCAGCTGTCGAAGTCGCTTTCTGTATCCCTGATATGCACATATTTCATTTAATTTTGCCATCGGTGAATTCTTAGGATCGTACAGTTTGGTAAGAATAGGCTAATAATCCCAACCGGCTTCATATCTTTATTTCATTCAATCATTTCAAAAGTTGTGAGACTCACGTCTTTGTCGAATATTACTTTACAGCCGTCCTCACCCCTCACCTATTTCCCCACTTTTCCTTGAGTTTCATTCCTTAATTTTACAGCTACATGCTTTAAACTTTTATTTATCTACTCATACCTCATGCTTCATTTGTCAAGAATTTTCATCTCCCGCTCGCACTCGCTGTTGCCTTCACTCTCTGTCCCGTGCTCTCTCACCGCATAACATAAACTACAATCATTTTTTAATCCCACAAGGACAATCGTTACAGCATCAATCCACAAACCAACTATGGAGCTACATTTGCACATCTTTGCACGGTATCGCCAATAAAATCATTAGATCTCTATTGCTGGTACAAGCATGGATAGAGTTAAGTCGCACCAACGCCACAAAGGACCAACATACTGGAATCCTCTACGTAACTATACGAATAGTGAATAACTGTTGGCAGAATAAATGTGTGGGTAGTGTTAGAGCAGCCGAGCACTGCCTTCCTGCTTCCTACTTTCGTCGACTTAGGTAGCACTTGGAAAGCGTTCCCGTCGAACCAGGATTTCGTAGTCTGTAGAAAAACGCGACACATTTTAATGAGTTTCGTTTCAAATTAAAATATTTTAAAATTGGCTACCTGTTTTTGAAATAAACATGCAGAAATGCCAAGTGCTCTTTCTAAACTATGTTTAATGGCGTGAGAAATTAAGCAGCAACAACAGTGACAGTTTTTAGAAAGGCTGTTTTGACCAGCCTTTTGACAAAATGAATGGTTATGAGCACTAGAAGTAGCACTCGCACATCCATATTTGTCACTGCCACATACAAGAACGTCTTCAAATCTTCCTAAGCGTCTTTCTAACGTGCTGCACAAGTACGAACATGCTCTTCCGTGCATGTGCTCGTCATTGTTTGGTTAACAGCTCGTGGACTGTCGCATAGCGTACTCATCGGCCATCAGTAGTAAGCATACTATAATTGCCGTGCTTGATACTGCATTTATGATGTTATCTACTTCAATGGATTGCAGGGTGGTTGAAAGAGATGGTAACCGAATTTTTTGACCTCATGCTAAAACTATTTTACAAGAAGTTGAGCCTTTTGAATAGAATCTGTCAAAATAACACCCAGGCGTGTGGGGAAATCGCCGTGGTGATCTAGCAGTAGGAGTTTAAGCCAGCCTCACTGAAGTTGAGTGTGCCTAGAACCTCAGAAAATTAGCGTGGCCAGTACCATTGAGGTTTTGGCACAGCTATTTTTCCTAGTGCCTTGAAAGTCAGCTCAAATTTAGTCACTCCTAACCGGCATAGATAAATTAAACCAACCTGTAGGCATAACATTGGTCAGTTTAAGTATGTGCTCAACACATCCCCATACTCATGCGAATTCGATCCTATCATGTCACACGGATAAAGATTGATGAATTCGGGCATGCATATTCGTCAATAAATGTGCCATGCATTAAGTCTCTCTCCTCGTTTTCTAGAAGAAGACCCAGTGGATTCGAAGATAATAACGCAATTAAACAATGCTAGTCGGCTGAATAGTCCTATCCGCTGGGAGGCGCGTCTCTTATCGACTATTGCTAGTCAAATCGTCTCCCTTGGTGAGCTTTACTTACTTTGTGGACATAGACATCGTTTCAAAAGAGACGTTTCATAAGCTGATGCAGATGAGAAACGATAGAAAGGCCGACCAGTGTGACATTCTTTCCTACACTTGGCACCTTAGTACAATCTTGTGTGCTCCCTTTCCTCTCTTAATATATTTAACTGTAAACACGTTTTCGCTGACTTCATCAGAAATTACTAAGAAGCCTGATTTTTATCACTTTGGCGCACTATTGTAGCATGAAGTGCGACAGAGGGCTGAAACATGGTATCACACGAAAAATTGGGCAAAGACGAAATTGTTCTTGCAACGCTTTTCATGTTGGCATTGTCATTATTGCAGTTCATCGTCCCTCCTGCCGCGGCACGCTAATAATAAGCAGTCCAATCAAAGATATTGCTGTGTTACTCAGATTGAGGGAAGGCTAAAATGAGAAACTATTTTAGGAAAAATCATGGGTGATTGTAGAGAACATCACTTGCGACGATGGTAATGCCAGCACGACTGTAACGGCAGGAGTAAGGACAGCGACAGAATAGCAAAAGTGGTAGTGGAAGAATACAAGTTAGGGATGTGCTGCAGGTAACGGCAAAAGCGATAGGAGGGAATAAGCACTCACCCCGACGCGACTTGAACACGCAGCATTCTGACTTGGAGTCAGACGCGCCACCATTGCGCCACGGAGTCACACTACTAAGGAAGGTGTAGTTGACCACCTCAGCGTCATCACATAGAGGGCTCTGCACACCTGTATTGGAAAAAGTAATAACACCAATTACATAGATGGAGGCACACATCGCTCCATTGGACATGCTGCCAAAGTTGCTGACGGGATGTTGAGGTGTGAGGAGACTTCTGCGTAATAGCAGGCGTCGGTGCTTCGGCAACAGAATGTTTTACTGCCACGCTCGCGATTCGGATCTGATTTCTGGCTAGTGGAAACCTCTAATAATCTCTTCTTTCCATTCCTCCCATTCTTGTTTTACTACTTCTTCATCATAGCCCGGCGATTCCTCCTGCCATGACTCGACGACTGCTCTTTCAAAACCATTTCAATTGAGTTTTCAAGTACCCCCCATATTGTTCTTCCAACCTTTAGAACTAAATCCTAGCGTAAGATAGCATTTTAGCCTTGGCAGTTTTACGCCCACCGAAACCACCAAGTAGGAACACGCTACAGCTTCTTGCCGGTGTCGATTCTCCCGTAGCAGCACCAAATATAGGCCGCCTTCTTACAGGCCGAAGCATAACCCTGAGGAGGAATTCTGGCGTTCAATTATTAGTGACGAGACTACTTCTCGCCCACACGCTATCCATGTCTCCGTCTTTATTTCATTTATAACGCACCAGATTGACCCACACCTGCTTCCCAGCCCAGCTACCCAAGTTTTCGCATGTCCAAGGCTTAAAGCATGAAAACAGGCACTTCTGCCAGTCAGAGTGGGCCTCGACTAAGACTGTAAATGGTGTTAGCACAACGTTAGTCGTTCTTTTAGCTACCTAAGAACGTCCTTACATAGAGAGACAAAGCGCATTCTTACCCTCGACCTCTAATTTTGACGAAGAATTCAAAGATAGTCACAGGTATCGACTTACCACAGTAAATCGGCAAACAAAAAGATGGTTTATGCACCCATTTTCTACTCTCTCATTGTTTGCGTGGAGCCGCTATATAGAGTCAAGTGTTTTAGAGTAGGGAATTGGAAAATGGAAGGAGAGAGATTTATTAGAAGTTAAGATGGTGGGTATTTTACAGATTCCCCTTCACTATGGGTGGCATCAGGGGCTTTACTTGCTTAAAAACGATATCGTCGCACGATGTTGTAAGACCACAACCAAAGTTTTGATACTTCATGCTCTCAATATTTTGCCAGTTGGGTAAGACGACTGGGCCTTCTCCAGCATCGTAAGGAAAAACTTCACCTCTGCAAGGAAGGGCTTTCACTTTGCTACAGATGAGTATTATCTGCTTAAAATGCATTCCAAGAAACAGAGCTCAGAATCTACTTCGGTGATTTTAAATTCTTTTACGATATGTTGGATTGAAGATACCCTTTCATCACCCAGCCATACACGTTCATTAGACCCCAATAAGAGTGCAACTCACTATCAAACATGGACTCGAAATGTAAAGAAGACACTATCACGGTTGCTAATATAATAGCTACCGAAGAGGGACGGGGCTAGTGTCGTTGCCCTTAAGACACTTAGGACAGTCAGTAGATGAGCTGACGGAGATGAAACACAGCCTCACAACTATCCTCCTTATTATTCCATTGCAAATACTGGCACAGAATTCCTTTGAATCCAAATACAATGTCTTGAATCTACTCACGTGCTTTGGTGGAAGCGCCGCTTTTGCCATGTAATGGCTACTAAGCCCTACCTCAGAGGTACCAACGTACCAAACGAAGTTCAATCGTTAACAGCTGACATTGTAACGTGCATATAATTGGTTTGTGATAGAATGCACCTCTTCCATTTTTAGCTGGCAAATAATGCTAGTACACCCCGAGAACTTTAATGCAACAAGCACGCTAGAATCTCTTAACACATGCCATTGGCGAGAATTCGCTTTATCAGCGCCGTCCCTTTAATTGCTCAATTGTGACAGCAGCAGCGGTAAAATCCACTCGTCTACATGCTCAACTATCCGCCTTGTCTTAAGCTTATGTTTAACAAGCTCTTCCTGGGGATAGAGGTTATAACTCTCCAGGTGAAAGGTTTCATGCAACTGCTCAGGTATGAGAAAACATTAAGGCGTAGGCGCTTTATGGAAAACCCGCACTTACCCCTATTCCTAGTGGCCTAGTGGACTGCTGCTAAATATACCTAATCATTTCAATGATAATCAGGCAAACAACGGAACTAAAATTAAAGTTAGGAATAAGGGGGTGAATAAATCATTTAATTAATCAGCCAAACAAAAGTCAAACAATCAATTGGTCGGACAAACAATCGAATCATTGTTCTATGGATTAGTTGGGAAATTAAGGGATCAATCGGTGAGATTGGGGTTAAGGACATCGATGGCAGTAGCATCACCACCAACGTCAGCACCGATGTCGGCCGACCACGATTAGCGCTAACGTGAGAAGTCACTTCATCCGTCGGACCTTTGCTCTTCTACTGCAACCGAGTGTCACACACCTTCCCCAGCCTCAACCTTTCCTATTGTGTCCCTCTACTCTCCTGACTCCGCCTCTACTCACACTTTGAATCCGCAATCCGTGGTGTGACTGACGGTAATATCATCACCTCGCGACAATGTCATCAACCGTTCCGGCAAGTACGGACTTCCTTCTCGCTGCCGTCTTCATTTGGCTTCTTCTACTAACATCCAGTCAATCGAATCTCTATCCTCACTCAATCCTCATCCGAGACAGCATGACAAAGGACGACCTCAGGGACCAACATTGACATGCGCAGAGCTACGACGGCGAGGTTGAGTTCGTAAGGAATGCGAAATCAGAATGTGACACATCCGACTACCTAACTACGACAAGCCAGTAGTCGGTTATGGATGAGCAGGCGGAGTGGGGCTCTTACCACCCATGTCAGGATCGCTCACCGCAGTGAAACCGCTGCCAAAAAGTCAACCATTGACTACGCATAAAATTAGCGAGGCAGTCCCTGAAGGCACGACTAAGGCGATGAGGTTCTCTTCGCTTGATTCGATTTGACCTTGCTCACAATGAGGCATTTTGAGCTAATTGCTCTTCGCAATTACTTTGAATGCCATCTGGCTACATTTCCGTAACTTTGGCTTGCTCTACATTAGGCGAACACGTAAAATGGCAGGGTACTCTGATGGCACGGCTAGTCTTCATCGACTTGACCATGCTTTCATCAGAACCGGTATACTCCTTCTCTCTGCTTTTCCAAGTTGCTACCTGACTAGATAATAACATTTTGAGTTATTTCATGTGTGATTATGGCGAATGCATCGCATTCCTTCTTATCCGCTCAAGCTTGGCTTTGATCATAATTGGTACTTTTCAGCTTTATGGTCTCTCTTGGTTGCGTTTGGAAGCTCCCTAGCTGCATACTAACGATTTGGATTTGTTTCCTACTAAAAGAACCGCAGAAAGACGGCTGGGCTGCCTTTGATGCACTGACGTAGCGTTGCTCTCTTACCCGTTTCAGTTTTGCTTTGATCACGACCGGCTATTTAGACCTTCTCGTCTCGTGTAGTTGCCTTTGGATGCCCCTATTTCAGTGTTAGTTATTCACTTTCTCATATTACGACTCTTCCTATATCGACAATTGCACTGCATGGCCACTTTTGGCAGATTTCTTTTTTCGTGCTTAAATAGGTAACTAGCAATGCTGGCGATATACATGTTTTTTTACACCGGTTTGACGTTCTGTTTTGCATATTTTACCTCCATTTGGCTCTTGTCTACCCAGTATTTTTCACACTGATGCATACAAGTTCAGTATTTTGGTACGATTCCTTTCCCAAATCGAGGTGTCTACTTCAATCTAAAATGAAGAAGCAAGGTAAGCAGACACAGTAGGAGAAATGGGGTTCGATGCTCTGGTGAGCAGGTGCTGGAGTGTTAGCGATGTTTAGAATTGAAAATAACCATCCATTCAAGGAATGACCAAACTGGAGTATACTTCGTTTTAATGTGGAGCTGTTAATTTGGTCGTCTAGACGGACAAGTTATAAGGAGCGGGTGAGGTGAATGTGCTATCGCACATACATACGCTCGAGTGCACACACGCACATGCATGGTCCATACTCCCTAAAAGGACGGAATTAGGACAGACAAAGGGAAGGTTAGCCGACGCACATAGCAAATAGATTTCAGATTGGTTTAAGAAGTGAGGCCAAGTGCTTGTCCCATTATTGTTGGGCGCAAGGCTTTGGCAACTTCTACAAAAGAAAAAGAAGGGTAGGTAGGGGGACGGGCAGGTAGAAGCTTGGTCTTCCTGTAATTAATGGAGTAGGAAGTGGGGCAACGCGCCTACACTCGCTCTTGAAGGGGTAGGCATGGGGGTAAGAGATGGAACTAAGACGAGATATTGTAAGACAAGCTGAAGCAAAGAAGAAAATAGAAATGGAAAGTACTTTTTGATCCCAGTTAAGCAAAGCATTATTTTTTTCATTACATAATTTAAGATGAGACTGTTAAATAAACTAAGGGAACTTACTAATTGGGTGCTGGGAGAAAATGAAATGGGAAGAGGTGGTGGGAAGGCGACTTTATGTTGAGTTAAAGCAAGTGACGATAAGAATTGCGTAAAAACAAAGTAGAAAAATGAGGATATGGCAATGAAATGCAAGCAAAAACTCACTCCTCTCCTCGGGTTAGCTTAATGCATGGAGCACGCACGTGGAGATATAATGTAAGACACAGTGTTTGGGAGCGCATCGAGGGTAGATGCGTTGAAGTGGAGCGTAAAAGAGAAGGCGTAGACAGGTGGGCTTCCATTCACCCACTTCGTGGACGTCATCAGATCCAATTCTTGCATGAAAATGCGGTCTCTGATATTAAAAGGAAGAGGGGTAAGGCCTCACTTTGCACTGGAAAGAGTTTTCCCAGGCCAATCATGTGGGTCAAATTAGGGTGTCGAGGTTGATTTCAATGGTAGTGCATAAAGGAGCCACTAAAGATGGGACTCTGTTAACTCGCATCTATCCTAATTTGCATAAGCTTGCCATAATCTACCCTTATGTGACTAATCTGGTCTTTTGTATTTCACTAAAATCTATTTTGATCCAGTTAGGCATAGTCTTAAGTACCGCGTTTCAGTATTCTTACAGAGGCACATGGAAGTGGGTAAGTTATTGTGATCCAGTAGGCTTACTGCTGCCGCCGTTTATCCTGCAGTTGCAAACGGATGTAAGAACAATTAAAAGCAAGTGTAGCATAGCTGCCAAAGTGCGAGTTGTAGATTTAATTAAATAGGATCGGGTGAGCGGCTGGATGGGTGGGTGGGTGGTAGGCGGAGAGGTGGTGGTGGTGTGGTGTGTTGAGTTCGTCTAGTCATGCAGCAACGAGGGAGGGTGGAGGAAGGTTCTGATTCATGGGGTGTGTTGGGGAGGGCGGGTGCGCGCACGCAACAATAGAGAGATGTTGGAGGGATGAGGGTAGTCGTGAAGTAAAGTGGGATATGAGACGTGAGTGATAGAGGAGGAGAGAGTGAAGGCGAGAGGTGCGAAGCAATGTCGACGCCAGCGACCATACCGCGTAGAAAGCACCAGTTCTCGTCAGATCACCGAAGTTAAGCTACGTCGGGTCAAGTTAGTACTTGCACTGGTAACCGGCTGGGAATGCTTGGTGCTGCTGCCCCTCTATTCCTTTCCTTCTTCCTTTCTCCTCCTCCATCACCCGCCTCCTCCTCCCCTCCATCTACATGCCTACTTACATGGCACTTCACCCGCAGTGCTACCCACTTAAACTTGGAGCATTGCAAACAATGTTCTCGTATAGTTATGCAGCAAGGAGAGAGGGTGGAGGTTTCCCTTCCAGGACGAGGGTCTAAATGTGACACCAATCCTTTTAACGCCCTATCCATACATTCTTCCCAGCATTATGTCTTCGTTCGTCTTCATAGAAGTGTCGAGATGCCGCACTGTTTGTTCATGCTCGTAGCCCCACAAATTGTTTTGCTTACCTGCCTGTCTGACTGTCGAACATTGTCGAGTGGTCTTGAGTTCAATTACGATCGAGACCGCAGCAATGCGTGGGGTGAGTGAACTACCAGCAACTTAATATCCAGGGTTCAGATTGGCTTGCAATATGTTTGGCGGTAAATATTTATAAATAGTAGTTAATGCTTTTCACCAAAAGCCGTATTCTAAGGCGCAATTTTATGCGTTTAAATGCTCCGATTTCATCTAAACGCTCCTCGTATACCACATAAGATGCACAGATGATTCGTTTTGTTCGTTCAACTCGCATGATTACTAGGTAACTACCATATGAGTGAGAATTAAATCATGCTGTTGCAATGCACAGCACTTTTTGATGATCTCTTGATCTTCGTTAGTGGGTTTTTCGTCTTTCTAAATGACTCAGTCCTACCATAATAGAGGAGGGCCTTTCAGTCGGACGAAGATGTTGGCCGCTTAGAAACAATGCATACACTCTAGCCTTTGTAAGTACGTTTTATGCGTGAGTAGTGACTTCTGTGCCATCGGAATCTCTATTTTCTTCGTTACAGTAAGAAAATTCTCCTGAATTCACTTCTATCTCCACCAGCTACATGTGCTCGCATTTAGAAATCACCAATTTGATAGATGGACTTTATTAATAGCTTCAATCATGTGATGGACATAAAATTGTTCTAGTCCTGACCCATTCGCCAGAAATCGTTGATATATCATGGTCTTACATCTTTGTTCTTGATTTTATTTTGCCTTTAAGGTCATATTCTAACTGAGTTAAAGAAAAAAGATTTTTGAGGTAGTTTTTTAAAATCATCTCATTAGAACGCATGCTTGACGTATAATTAAGTCAAACTGGTAGTAGTGCACATTTGCTCAGGTTAACTAAAAACACAATAACGTTTTCTCGGTAAATAGAACTGTTGGTCGCAATCAAACCTCCTCATTCTGGCTCAGCAGCATTGCAGCTTATCATTTGGTAGCCTTAAACACGACTTGGTGAATTTTCAGAGAAGCTTGATGAACGGGTCAGCGATGAGCTTGAGCATCTGTTATAAGGTACTATGCTTGCTAATCCTTCTTCCTTTTTGTGACCAAAGTGCGGCCACGTCAAATAAGTGCAAAGGTAAACCCTAATAGTATGCTTGCTGTCTTATTTTACAATCCTCTAAACCACACCAGGAGACGGTCAGACAGTTTGGAATAGGGCTTTGGAAATATGTAAATTATACGATGAAGGCCAATAGCAATGTTGCGGAAGTGCACTAATAGTTTCTTGGCAAGCATCAAGAATGAAGCACAAGGCTGTCTCTATTCATTGCATTGGAATTCAAATGGCAGCAAAAATAGAGAAATGACATTGTAAGGAATGCATATCATTCCTTAGTAAGACACCAAACAATTCCTCTACAAGCGAGTGAATATATCATCCAACCCCTGCATTTTAACTATGCTACCACTTATTTCTCATCCCTTCTTTGCATTTAGTTACAGTAGTTGCAGCAATTAAAAGCAAAATTGAGCATATAATTCTTATGACATTCAAGCATCCTCAGCTTATCCCTCATCGTCTGCTCAATTTTTAAATTCAGCGTCAGATTAAGCAAAGCAGGTGTGATTGGTGACCTCGTTAATTTGGAGGTGGGGACAAAATAGTGTAACTTGGAAGAACAGGCAACGAAGGAAGCAATCACGTGTGATTGGCTGGAAGTGGGAATCCGATTGGCACTGCTGGTTCGCACATAATAAGATTAAGTTGTCACAGGCATAATTGCTGGAACATGTTGTAGAATCGGAACCCTTGATATCCGATGTGTATTCGTTTGTACAAGACAACGTTTTACTTACTGTCGATGGACAAGCGTAATCTATGCGTGTCCACCTTCCGTCTTGCACCAACTCGGGATAATCAACGTTAAAGCAGACAGGAGTGTATTTAGGCACTGCAGATGTCTCCTGCTCCCAAGGACGACTTCCCATTTTTCGCGGTGGAAGTAAGTCCTTCCTACCTAAGGAATGGAAGTCAAAGGAATCAAATTGAAGAATCGAGCATTCATTAGATTCCGTTATTCAGAACTCCGAGCATTAAAAGCAATGCGTTTTGCCCTTGAAAATGTAAAAATCATAAAAGTTTAGTGCCCTTCTTAAAAATACGATTGAGGCACACATTCCGCAAGGTTAAAAAACAACCACTATGAAAACAGTAAAATTAATATAATTGCAAAAGGAGGGTATTAAACTCCTAAACAGTGTTTCTTAAGATGCAACTGATAAGATTCTGTGATAATCAAACGAAACGGACCTACAGCGGCGTCTGTGATTGTTGCTGACCTAAATTTTAATTTCCGACTTATATAGATAAACCAGCTCTAAACCAATCGGGTAGCTGCTATAAGACTCACCATAAATAAATTTTGGCCAACCTCCCTTTAACTAACCATCTTTAGACCCATTAGTTATAAACAATAAAGCCAAAAACATTTTCGCGGCCATATCGCTGCTTTTTTTACGTCATCACTACTATTTTTGCATTTGCTGAAATTAAGATCTTAAACTTGGACAAATTTGCAAGCAAAGTGCAACATAACGCCACTGTAGGAAGCCAGTTAAGCAAAACTTAATGCATTTGTTCCCAGTTTTATAGTAGACTTCCCACTAAGTTAACAAACTTTGTCGACAAATCAGCTTGCACATACTTGCAACATAAATTTTAAATGTCCAGAATCTCGTAAACTCAAAAACCGTGTCTAGTAGAGATTGGGCATGCAAGGGCGCTAGAAAATAGTGTATAACTTATGGGTACAGTACAAGTAATAGTAATGGCCTATTCGTGTTGCGCCAGCGCTTGTCAATAAAAGACATGGATTGATCCTATTAAGAGCGACTTGGCCAGAAACCGAGTTGGCAGTTGTGGGGCTTTCTAAGGAGTCGAAATTTTTAAGCATTATTCTGCCGCTTGATTGTTGATTAGGTTATACTTGTAACTGATCATGCCGGCTATCTTAAATTAGCAGCAGTCCTCAGCAGAGAAGTTGCTAAATTGCTATCTGCGTAGTGCGGAAGAAACTTGCGGTAGAATGAATGCCCGTGCGCCATGGCCAAGATAAAATAAATTTGACTCTGTTTACAAGCCTTCTACTCCCCCAAGCCTACCCACATTGGCCCGCAATTTCCACAAACCCGTTATTTGAGCACATGCAGCTTACTTATTACACTTAGGGCCGAACGCCTTACTAGCTACTTCATTCCTGCTAAAGTTGGTAGCATTACAAAGCGCCAACACCATTTTATGTACACTTATTACCTCTGCTGATGCTGCCACCTCTGCTGATGCTGCCGCCACTGCTGATGTACGCACAATCCTGGTCCTTGTATCAACCTAAATTCAACAATTTTGCAATGTGGAATCTCGCACTTGAGGCACAGTGCCTCATCCGCGGCTTACTTGTATCAACGAAAGTATATTCGCTTTTGTTATTCCCTCTTGACTCATTGTACCGCATAACCTCAACTGCGGTCTTCAATATCAGCGAGACTCGCTTCGCCTGTTTAGTGCTATAGACAAGTTCTAAGTATGTAATGATATCTTCTTCGAAGTTATAATGACCCAAGTTTAGTCGTTTTGTCCTGCCTGCTATATAAATGGACTCGCAAGACTGCACTTCCTCCCGCATGTATCACCGACGTTTAATGATTTAAAGGCAAGGTTTCGTTGTCATTTATGTAACTACCTTATGAGTCCTCCTTAATTAAGCAACAGGATCACCTTAAAACTTTTCCAAAAAGAGCTTGTGCTTAGTACCATTAAATGCTGAACTTCAAAGCGAATTTACACGATCCCTGCACATACGTTTATTAGTCTGCATCCAGCTACGCTGCTGTTGCCTTAGCGCTACTACTTTTGCGATCCATCGTTCAATCTTCTACGCACTTCGCGTCTTTTGCCATAACCAACCTAGAGGCAGTTGTTAGTAAATAAGTAGTTACCGCAACCTTTGGTAGTACGACTGTAGAAATATAATTGCGTTGCATTATTTGTGAAAATAGACTTGCAATTTTGAACGAATCAGGGTCCAGTAGAGACTTCTTGCGCTGGCATTCTAGGATTGATAATAATGCCTCCATGCAGCTATTGACAATTAGTGTTACATAACTTTCGGAACGCAAAACTAGGATTCACTTGGACCAAATCTATGATTTCGAATGTGGTCTTTATCAGCGATAGAGTGGTGGATAAGATTAGAACCTATGATGTGCTCTAGAGAACGAGTAGCATTTCTCACAAGGAGCAGATCTTTGGTGGAAGCAGCAAATTAGGGATTCATGAGGAGGCGTTGTTATAATGTCTACATTTTTGAACAAACGGAATGTTTAATCTTGCATTCACTTGATTATTATTATCAGTCCATGCAGAGCATATTTACTGCCTTAAAAAATTAGAGACCCATGCCGACTTTGAAGCCTGCTTGCTTGATCTCTTGTGGGATGCGTAGGACCGAGATTGGTTGGAATAAATTTATTTGATTTCATCTAGGATGACTGGTTGCATGCGTTTATATTTTCTAACTGTTTCTTTGAAGCCACCGACTGCATTAATGACATATCCATTCCGATGCTCAAATTAAAATCTGCACACATTCAATACCCTTAAAAGGTGTGTTATGCGCATTGAGATGCAGAACAATTAAATACTTGGGGACCCGCATCTGAGAAGATGGGTAAATGCTGCGTGTCACTGATAATGTGCTATCAGTGTAAGAAGGGACGTTAAAGTTGACATTAAATCCGCAGAATTAGCAGTAGGGTGCATAGACTAGTCCATTTTAGTATCGACTCACCTTCTTTATCCAAGTTTGATCTTAGCACACATCGCTAGCTTTAAAGTAGGTCTCCTTTGCTTTTCGTCGCCCACAACACTGCTAGTAGTCGAATCGGCACACAAATCTCCATTCGACAGAGGGAGCGAGGATCCAATTACGAAGTATGCTTTGGCTTCTTGCTCCTTAAATATTTCTTTCTATTGTCTGATGCTGCGCAATTAAATGGAAAGTGAGGGGTTCGTGAAGGACAAAGGCGTGCATCAATTGCAAAAGTTGGATGGGAGGGGAGGAGTATCCCTGTTGTTAAGTCATTGGAAATGAGTTAATATCAGCTAAGACACTTAGCCACCAAAGGATTTTATCCAAAATAACTTTATGAGAACTGCTAAACATCACCTTGCGTCCCTCTGCCGCATCATCAAATCGGCCTACCATCGTGATCTAAGCTTGTGCCTCTAAAAAGAAAGTAAGGCCCCAAGGAGATAAACTATCATGGACTATGCCGCAGACTACTAAGGCTATAGTTTTTAGAGGAGGCGCTTTCGACTCCGTAAAACAAATAATGTCTAACATTCGCAGGGTGTGAAAAGTAACTTTATTGTTTATACTTGAAGTGGTGCAAGAGGCGGATCAGCGAGCGAGTTATAATTCCACCTTTGAAATGCAAGAAATCCTCTTGACTTTCTTTAATGATGATATAAAAGGAACAAAGTAATTAAGGTGTTTATTTTTTGTTTTAAGTAGTGGGATGGGTCTGCATGCAAAGTTCATGGTGAGGACACTTCTTCCATTGAACACCACTCCAAACCGCCCTCGAATCGGTTACCTTAGAGAGCTGCACCACTGGCGTAAGTGGGCGTTGTCATCGACTTTGCCATAGGTGCTGATCTTGGCATCCGAGTTTCGTAACTTACCATTTATGGCATAGCACCATGGAAGACTTAGTTACGTGCGCGAGCAGAATCTGCTGACTCAAAATTACCATGTTTACTGACCTTGTAAGCGATACAGATTTGGATCAAGACTAAGCTGACCATATTTGGTCATGCATATTTTTATATGTGAGAAGGTTTTCTTGACGCGTTTCGCTGATCAGCCAGATCCTCTGCCATGGAGAAGGGAAGTCTTTATAAATAAGACTATCACAATGCATATTCATAGATTTGCTCATATTCTGCCTCTATTTTTCTCTAGGGAAAAACAGAAACGCTCAAGCATAATGTCGTTTGCATTACTTGCATCTTTACTTATGAATTTAGCAGTGCAGTAGCTACAATTCGCCATTGGTTTAATAACTTGGCGGTATTTTTAAAGCACTAAACCCAACAATTGGAAGGGCACACAGAGCGTAAGATGGACACGGACTGCAGTGCGCTATGCGACAACCATAAGATTCTTCGGAGTGGGCACACAATAACCGAGCTCATTGGGCACTATCCGCCTCTATTTCATTACAATGCGGTAGTCGAAACACATTCTATTGAGTACTTGAATAATAGTGCGAAATAATTGATTTGAGATTGCCTTTGAGAGTAGTGTCGAGAACTTTCACCCTCAATTGGATGCGATCCCGTGGACGTAGATTACGAATGATCTAACTTCTCTTTTCATCATATGCTTACGATCTAAATAAGTAGCTTTGCAATTGTTAAGCTCGCTCGAATTGCCCCACTACTATCAATGAAATTGAAATGTAAGTTCATTGATAGTCTATAGAGATGTCACGATGCAAACTATGGCGTTAAAGTGCTTTCCTTTAAGCATAGTCCTCAGTGCCAACATATTTAGTTTTCTAATGCCTTTAATGCAATGAACTTCGATAATCGCGAGTTGCTTGGATTCTTTCCTGACGATAGTTAAGCACTCGAGATAGGTGTTAAAGGTTGTTATTATTTGCACAGTGCTTTAGTCCTAAAATCCCTAAGACTTTATCGCTACTGCCAAATCGTAGGCCATATCTCAGTTTTTTTTATTTTTCATTTGCATTGGTAGCAAGAGCACTTGGGAGTCTTCGAAAACCTTTTAATTTAAGCAAATTCTTTTAACTGTGATTTAGGCTTGTCATTGGAATATAAATCACTTTTAAATATTTTCTTTTTTTTCAAAATCTACCAAATCTAGGAAGCTGTGTAGCAGCAATTTTACAGCGATGTGGAGAAAATGGTAGCGGTACTAAAATTAAGCAATTTGGATTGAGACTTCAAATACAAGAGAGCGCACCCTACCTTGCAGAAGCATCTCTTAAGACGTCGCTTACCCGTCATAGACACTTACAAATTTTAGTAGACGGCCATCTGTGATTTGCTTCTTTAAATTAATTGCAGCCATTTTTGTCTATTTATGTGCTTAGAATGATGCAATGCAAATTCCTTTATGAGGTGACTTCATAAGAATTTTGGAATTGTGGCAAAGAAGACTGGAATTTCTACGGAACCCTAATCATTACTAATTTTTAACGCACTTACAAAGGCTAGAATGTTCACATTTTCCAAGCGACCGACATCTTCTCCAAACTGAATAGCCCCTTCTTTGCTGCGGTAGGGCGTTGTCGTACAGAAGGACAAAACTCTTAAGCAAAGCTCAAAAAGTTCACCTAATGGTGCTGTGCATTGCAACGGCGAGATTTAAGTCTCATTTGCTTAGTAGTTTTCTGATGATGATGCAAAATAAATACTCTGTGGACTTTCATATCAGTTAATGGGGACTCATGGCAATATGATATTACTGCAGTGACATCAAAGGAACAGCGATCAGCAGATCTGAGTAGCAGCGCTGTTAATAACCATGATGACGTCTCGATTCCTGGAATATTTTACCTCTCGCTCATAGCTAGTACAAGCTTGCTTGGAGAATGGCTTTTCGCTAAATGATAGAATGATTGCGGAGACTGATGAGGTCATGGAGCTGATTAATTGGTTGGTATAAAGTCATGGTGGGTTCTGAGGGCTCACAAAGCGTCGACTTAAAAGTAGAAATTGAGATATCATAGTAAACTTTTCCATTTGTGTAGTGACATTCTGCATTCTGAGCCACATGCGTAACTGAGTACAGTTGACTTCGATGCCTCGAGGGGTCATTTCTGCGGATATCGCACTCCGGGGTAGAGGCCGCCACCCTAACTTGACGCAAAGATCTGGGGCAGCTGGGCAGCTTTCGTGAGCTGACAGCTCTATTGTTGCCTTTCTTCATGCATGTGCGTATCGTTGGCAAATATGCAGCGGTGTATGTAAGCAGCTCTCCTGTCAGCAACCAAACAATTCCAATCTCAGAACTAGCTGTGCAGAGCTCGGATAGAGTACTTGCATTCAATAACGTCTGCTTGGAAATTAAATGGCTAGTACTTAAGTCCCTGATATCAATCAGCGTCCATACTTTCTTGACCTCGGTAAAGAGAAGGAATTGATAGAGATTGTCTGGACACCGGCATTAAGCAAAATCGATGGATGCACCCAAAAATTACATCGACATTCTCTAGACACGCTAAGTAAACCTCTGGCATCATCAATAAATACTTTATGCATGCGTCCGTTTGGATATAACATTCGTGGCAGTCGCCTGGCGCAAAACTATTTACGCGGTTGCTTGACACTCCGCTCAGAACAAGCCTTCACTCCCAAAGTGGACAATATCAAATTATGGATTTTGAGTTGAACGCCATTTTATGCAGGAAATGAGCCCTAATACTGCAGACATAAATACTTAACCCTCTTTTGCCGATGAATTATTTTGCCGATGTTAGCACTGAAAATAGTACATTGGACTTGGATGAATGGGAATAAGAGCAGCAAACAGAAGAATGGACCTCAATTTTTAAGATTATTTTATTTACTGTTGCATTTATTCAATTACAACAAAGGCGGGTCTACCTCTATGCTTGCTCCTCTTGATTTCTAATTCTTTCATTACCACGGGCTGTATAAAGTAGGGTTGGATAAAATAAGAAGGGCTCAGAAGGTTGGAATAAGTGCAATGAACTCCAATTTAGGTGTTGGACATGCGTTAGCAAATTTGCTTGTCAAAATAATGTAGATGCGACAATCACAATCCGCATTTGCATTCAGAGTCCGGTTGGCCTTCTTTGGTCAGAAAAAGCGCAAATTACAAAAAAGAAAAACCACAGCATTAAAAAGTAAAAAACTGGTTCGCGGTAGTGAAACAACGGTTGCGGTTGTCCACCTGGTAAGTCATCAAATCATCACTCGTATTTGCAAGGCTTAGGCTAATGAGAGAAGTGGATTTTTCTATTCATCCCTATTTAGAAGTAAAATTAAGGCGCTCACTAATAGATACGAGAAGAGGCAACAACCAGAACTAATCCAAAATACCAAATAGTATCTAAATTCGTGTTCAACGCCTCATTATACAGCGCGAAGCATTTAATTGACCTTAACTTCGAATTCCCTGCCCTAATGTCTACCTGAGCAAAGTTGTCGACCTCCCATATATGGCACTCCCAAGCAGTTTTTAGGGTGTTATATTTTATTATCTAATAAATAAAAGGTCGAAAATTTGTAGCAGGGGATGTTGATTTCTGAATAGTTAGACTCAAACGTGAACTGCCAAAGATAAGGCGAAAATTTTTGATTAATGCTAAATGGACAATAATGGTGGAAGGAAAATATCGCTAGGAATGCGTTGCACCTCTTGGTTAGCATGTTTTTAAATACATACACGATGGCACTGTCGCACAAGAAAACACTATACATGGCTCCGTGTTTTCCACCCTTGTTCCTTGAAGAATAAGATCTAGTTGAAACCGCTCCTTAGAAAACCCATCCCTATAAGCGTTTTATAAAATAAAGAAATGCTTGGAAAGCATTTGCATGCTCACTCCGCAAACAGTCAAGCAAAAATGAGAAACAGATATTAAGATTTGAAAAATGGCAGGAAGAAGGAGCTCAAAATGCATGGATCATTTGACAAAAAGGAAATGAAGCTGATTTCGAAGTCGGTAAAAGTCAGTCACCGAAATTTGGACAAACCAAGGCCTCTGGTCTAACCACGACCACCACCTTGATAATGCTCACTTTTTTTCCAAGTGGCGGCAAGGCGAACCTATCCAAATATCCCCACCCAAATTTAGCTAGCCGAATTCGCCCTCACACAGGTATCACAGTCGCCAATTCGTCAAAATGGCTGCTAATGAGGAGTCCTTAGGTTCGCCGAGTTCGCGATAAAACTTAGCGATGTGTTTTTTCTGCACGAATTTTGCAGCAACCACCGCAATCACTGTTTGGATCACCAACAGGCTCCTTACAATGGTCTTTAGCGTAATCAACTTATTCCGCTTGTCTGTAAACTTCTGGTAATCCATAAAGCAAAGAGCAAGGCTGGTGCTCCCGATCCTTGCTTTGTCCACCGCGAGTAGATCGTCAGCATATGGTGATATTTTGGAAAATTGTGACCCAATACAAGACATAGGAAATGAGGTTTCGACTACGACCTCAGTCCAATCTCACATTTCATTATGGGTAGACGCGCGATAGACTTCTGAGATTGGCTTTACGAAAATTGCCCAAATATATTGCAAAATGGCGATTTTATCTGTTGAACGCCCTTTGACCGAATATTAGAAGTGCACGAATCCGCCGAATATTAGCTGGTTATAGATCTGCATTTTACCAAATAGAAAGCTTGCTTTAGGAAACAAGGTTGGCAAAGGTGGACAGTGAAAAATAAGGGGCTTGAAGCTGCCTCAAATATCGATGAGGTAATTTTCGCAAAATAGACTATCCGGACGCAGGACTCATAAGATGAGGTTTTTAATAAACTTCCGATTCGAAGTGAAGTTAGCCTGCTTTAGCCTCAAGCCACTCCAGATTGTCTACACATTCCGTTTAATTCGATTTAACACGTGACTTTTTCTGCAGTAGGCAAGGGGACGTAATCGTTTCACTAGACACAGCCTGTAGCGCCCTGAGGCTTCTTTGAAGATAAAAAAAGGCACAATGCTGGGACATGATACATATATTCAACCAGCCTACCCGACTAGGGCAACATGGCCACCCAAGTGATCGTAGCTGAAGCCGGCAATCTAACAAAGTGTTACATAATACCTCTCTTCTTTTGAGCGTCGATGACGACGCTTTCCTTGACATACCGCCTGCGTCAGCTTTCACGACGCAATGAGTGCTGAGGGATACACGTGCTAATCGTGCCAGTCATCAGTATTCAACGCATTGAAACGATGCTTAAAAAAAACACCTCTGACTCCTCTTGGCAATTTGACTGGATCCTCAATCTCGTCCAGTGATTAACTGGATTCAGAGCGTGAGATTCTGCTGACCATCAGCGCGTCCATAAATAGACGCAGACACACCAGTCTCCCTAAGCATGCATGTTAAGGAAATATCCGAAACGAAACTTGTCCAGGTGGCTCAGGACTAGTGTCGCTTCTGTTAATAGCTTTCTTGCAGAAAACGGGAATAGGGCAGACGCCGGGCATAGATGTCATTCTTGACCCTTCCGCTATGTGATGCCAAAATTACACCCATCCTTAAGACATACGCTTCTTTTGCACTGCTACAGTTTCTCAGAGTGGAATGAACCAGGATAAAAATTACTTAGAGCCGGGTCCGCCTTCCGATGCCACAAACGTAGCGTATTGGGACTTTGTTTTTAGTAAACGAAGGCATAACACTAGGGCAGAATATGTATGCCTTTAGCAAAAGCAGGGCTCGAGGCCATTGTCTTGGCTACTTGGCTCCTTAAGTGACAATGGTAAGTGTGCAAGCTGCATCTATGCAGCGATCGAGTCTTTCTAAATTGGTCATCATGCTTACGGCTTACTGAAGGGAGGCATTCAACTAGGTTATGATCAAGCTGAACTGACTCTGAGGAGGTGGCCATTTCTGTTAAAATGATGAACTTAGGCAATGGACCCATAGTAGAACATCTACCCTGTTTCTCAAGCCAATCCTATCCACGTGAAGTTTGGCAAGTGGAGTAAGTTCCTTGTCCAGAGCATGTAAAATCCATTCCTTGCATTTTGTTCTTGGCAATCCCCTCTGCAGACTCCCTTTCCTAGTGTGGCCTTAAGCTGTATTAGGCTGCCTGTAATCACCATCAAAGATGACACAGTTATGTTCACCTAGCCAACTCTGGTCTCCTTTCCAACTTTTTTCCATCCAGTTCATACGCCTTCATTATGCTACTACTCACCTTCCCCAGATGTGATTCAATCGGGTTGATAAGTTAAAAATACTTGAGGACACATCTAAAAGAAGCAAGGTAAAGTAGACCACAGCACTGACAAGTTAAAAAGTAGTATTATTCTTCTGTGCGATACTCGATTGCAATGCCACAGCGTGGTGATCACAGTGCGTTGATGCTCATTTAACATCAGAAAACCGTTTGGGCGAGGATAAAAGTTCATTGTTAGTGCTGACTTTGGAGCCCATCATGTAAACTCATTTAGCTGTCAAAACTCTGTATGCTTGTTTGGTTTAGTCGTAGATCAGCTAAGCTCTTCAAAAAGGAAAATATGCCCAGTGGTGAGGTACATTGACATTTGCCAAGGATATAAAGATTAAACAGTTATTAGGGGCCTACAATCGACGCAGATTTGATTAGACCCTACCAGAGACTCGATAAATCTGTTCGAGAAAATATGAGACATTGCCAAGCATTTGAAAGCATCACGTCGTCTGTGATGGTGCGTCGAATCTCAGTCTTCAATTCTACGACGAAGTGTGGTGACTTAAGTACAACTAAATGAACAAATCAAATCCTTCTGTAGACGTGATGAAGTGAGTCGCTAAGAAGGGAGCTACAATACTACAGCAGAAAAGGCTTAAAAAGCTGCATTTATGGTCAGATGTGCACGCCAGCAAGACAGTGGCATTATCAATGCAGAGTGTGGGATCCGCGCGTCTTAAAATACACTCAGCAGGATTCAGCCACGCTTCGCTGTTACTAGCCTGATTTAATCTGAACTAGCAGTAGCCATACTCGAATACATATTCCGGTCTAAATAGTGGGAAGGTATAGCAGTTTTGCTAATTTTAAACGCTTCCAGCGTCTTAAAATTTACTTACTTATCTTTGGTACATTTTTACAAATGGACACGAATGAGACAACGGGTGGAACATCGTGCCCCTTTAAGGAAGATTTTGACAGGTTTCATTAAATAATATCGAAATTTGCGAATCAAGCCTACTTCTCAAGCTGCATACTTAGAAAATCTTGGTGAAAGGGACGCAGTAGGCGTGCATAATTCCTTCATCTTAACCCCAGATTTCCTGCGAAGAGGCCTCGGTCTTCACTTCCTGATGCCGAATAGATGAGATACTTAGTTTATAGGTGAGCAAAAGTCATGTGAGAATTTTGCGTGCATACCAAGATTAGAAACGGGTCTCATTTTCTTCTAAAATAATCCAATGCCGACTAATAGAGTTCAACCTAATAAAAGATGACCATATTGCAAACTGTAATTTGTTGACATTCAACACATTTTAATGATGGACTTCTAAATCTCTTCTTTGTTGAGTTATTTGCAAAGTCATTGATGACTTTGCGATATCTACTTAAAACCCATGACCATGAAGTAAATTTAGAGCGCATTTAAAAGGCGTTATAACACTGTAATGATGATATGAAGTAGACTGCTTGATGGGGAAGTTCCAACTTTAACACACATCTATATGGACTACAAAAATCAACTATAACAGCATTAAATCTCATCAGACCCGGTTAATGGTGCTGAATACAAATTAATATTTTGAAGCAATGCATGCCCATATTACCTCAGTGATGATTAAAAATCTAGTCACGAAGTGTGTTCCAAAACAGACTTCGTCGTCAGATGCTTGAGGCGATCAAAATATTTTCCAGAGGACTCTCATTGACGCAACAAGGTACAATTGCAATCCTTGATTATCAAAACAGTCTACACAAATCGGCCCCATAAGTAGTGAAGTAGCATGGTAAAGTGGGGCGAGCTGGACATCTCGTGCATTTAGTTGGTCAGTACGCTGGCTATAATTGCGTAGGGTTAGGTGAACTGTAGTGGAGCAGAGTCAAATGCATACAAATGTGGCACATTGCCTATTATTTTCCACACCCTTTCTCCTGCAACTTAAAATACTAATGCTTTCATAGCAAAATTTATAGCCTGCTAGACTGAAACGATGTGAACCTGAAGGATAGCCGTGATTCACCTAAGCTGAATCTGTGGACTTTACCAGGATGCTGAGGTTGGTAGCTAGAAAGAATAGTTGTTGAATCAGTGAATTTTGAGTGCAGTATTAGAGGCATAAGGAGAGTGATGGATTAAATTTGATGTTTTAAAAAGACGTGCATCATCTGGAGTCTTTGTGGAATCTCGCAAAAGTTACAGTCACATAATAGGATAAGAATCGCTGACGCAGATGTGGGCTAAGGTTGTGCTTGTATGACTGAGATGTTATATAGACGAGAAAAGTACAATCGTTAGGGGTATAAGTGCACTCGCAATTAACCTTTGAGCCAAACAAGCGGTCAGGAAACGGGAGCATGGTAGTCCGATGACACATTGCACAACTACACCGTATTGGACCATTGATTGTGTGATTTGAAGCAGCAAATGGTCTTCTTGTACTTCACACCGCCAAGCAAACGTGTTACTCGCCACTCATTTTACGCCTCCAAGACAAGGATCACATTGGACCACAGGGTGCGTCGTTCATCCCAATCAGCTCCATGCTGTGACCCATTGGGCAGAAGAAAGGTCAAATTCTGCAGTGAGATTAACGTCTAATGACAAGGAAACCTAGTGCGGATATGATTATTGATGGTTTCATCCAAAGCTAACCGCGAGCCTCATTATCGGCAGTTGATGAAACTTCTCTCGCTTACGATCTAATTCGCCAGCAATGTACGACCCACTAGTCAAACAGTTACCGTTCACCATAACACGTTGCTTCTATCAGTTGCACAGAACGATTGTGCTCATGTGCGTATTGAAGCAAGAAATCTGTTCCGATGGCACACACAGAGGCAACTCGTGAAGGAACCGCGGGGGATGGTGTCAGATAAGACGAGGTGGCCATGCCACATGCGTTCTCTTTTGTTCCCTTAAGTTTGGAGCATTTAAAGCAAAACGTATCGTTGCTGCCTTAGATCTTTCTGACTGTCTGAGGTAGGCCAGAGTTCCATCCACATGCATTTGTATCCAAGTTATCTGTCTTAGCATTTCTACTAGCGCTTGGTAGTTCAACACACGATTGCGCGAACTCCTAACGTGCTACAGAGTGCTTGAAGAAGGCAGTAAACTTTCAAAATTGTACAAAAATGTCAAAGGAAAAGCAACATTTCACTGCAACTGCTGGGGCATTTTTGCTTTAAAAGCTTGATTTATATGGCTTAAAGGGTAACATGCTCAAACGGTAGTAGCTTTCAAGCCAGTAACTTGGGTGGCGCACATAATTACATATCAGCATGATTAAAATGATCAGGACTGGATACTCATATTCCGTTAAATAATAAAGAAAAAATTTGTATAAAGCTATACTAATTTTATTCCACCAATGTCCATGCAAACAAAGCTTTTAACTAGTTCCTTTGTATGGAACTGTATTTACCCCTTTGTCACTGACTTGAGACAATTCAAAAGGTAGTCCGAAATAAAAGCACCTTAAAATTAAGGAATGGTGCGATGCAGTTTGCATTTAGGAATCCACCTAGACGAACACACCTAGAACATTTGGAGCCCTAAGAATTAGCCTTTGAGACTGTCCTATTAGATATGCGGAAAATTCAAAAGACCAAGAGCGTCCAGCGCATTTATTTATGGCCACATTTTTACAGCTTGATACAGTTTAAATGTGCAACTTGCGCGTATCTCGACTTGTAAAGCAAAGGCCCGTATAAGTATTTACGAAAGGTAACCAAAGATTGCTTGACGTTCAGGGCTAGATCATAGATAAGAACAAAGATAGATCATCATATGAAGCCACTTTTTGCTAAAAATATGTGATCACCTAATGATAGTTTGCACTTGTTCCCAACTCCAAAAAGGATTGACGCGATGCGGTCACCACCAAGACAGCAATGAAAAATTGTGTACAATTTGAAACAATGCATAAAGAGTGGCACCGACTTAATGAGTCATTACGCTAGTGAAAAAAACAGCGACTTAAAACAAAAAGCGATGGAAACTTACGGAGACCACTAAAGTATACGCAGCCTCACAGCAATAGATCATGCATTACAGCATAAATGTCTACAAAGCAAGCGGAAAGTAGATTAAATGGAAACGGACTTCGGGAAGTAGGCATGGTAAACATGGAAATTAAGCACAGGGGTGGCACTTACGACAGTGTTCTTCCACCAACTTAAATGTCCCAAAGTACTCATAACATTCCGCGCAGTAATGACGTAATTTACCATCATCTGTGGTGATTAGATGATCAGATAACCCATGGAAAAACTAGCTTTGTCAAGTTGGTTACAAATTGCATTCATAAAGTCGAAACAAGACTTGGAAAACAAAATTTAAAACCACAAGCGACATCGACTGAAATCTGTTAATATGCGCAGGCCTCATCAAAGTAAGCGAAGTTTAAATTCATGCCCACGGAACATGTGTCCAAAAAAGACTATGGTGCTGCATGTCGAGGAACATGCGTAGCAGATGAGACTGTCCACTTTGGCGGACAGCCGGAAAGATACGTAAACTCCTGCAATGCTGCTTACACTGTAACTGGCACAGAGAAGTGGAGCTTAGCTAAACCCGTCCTTGGACCCAAATATGACCTTAACTCAAGTTATCATTAGCCGCCCTTTCAGCCAAGAGCTTTAAGTAATTCAAAAATTTTAAGCAAACCTACCTTTTGTGGCATGCCTTGTCGGCATGCTTCGCATTTTTAGAGTATTTTTAGCTCACAATCTCTTACTACTTAGTCGCAAATCTATTTGTCAGAAAGCGTGTTTGCAAACATGCTCATTTTTAGAGGTCTATTTCTATAAAGGTAATGCGAGTTGCAATCAAATTATAAGTCACCGAATCGGCTTTTACTGTGCCTGCATTTCAACCATATAATGTGAAGAATTAAAGCAAAATGAACCATTACCATTTCAACCTCTCTGTTATAATAATGACGTTTTTCATTCTTCCCATTTGGGTTTTCACAAGTTAGTTAGGTCAAGTCGTGCACAAAAGATCTGCATTTGAATAGAGATCGTAAGGAGTTGCTCTCATAATAACTTATTTAACCTAATGAATATTTAGTCCAAGACATACAACGTTTCAAGTTAATGGGAATCAGTTCACCCATAGCAATCTTATGCAGCCGTCGGCCATGTTGTCCCTCTTTCCTGCTTGTTCGTGGCAGCATGCATGCTCTGTCTTTCTGTACTATTTAGGTAGGACTAATATTCTAAGCTAGACGGAGAATTGAGGTCAACGCTGTTTACGGTTATAATGTGATATTTGTGCTGCATTTAATGTACCATTTTGCAGGAGACGGGGACGAATTCCGGACAGGATGTCAGAGGAGAACGTCGAACTCACGGAAGAGGGTTGAACCCCAGCCTTTCGTTTCCTTCGACTCCGCTCGGTCTCAGATTTGCCGAAAAGTTTGGAAGAAATGGGAAAGTGATACAATAGGTTTCTTTCATTACTCAAGTAAAAGAAACGGCTGTCTCGCTTTCGCACTCCTGCACCCTAAAACTCTCCTATTTCTTGACTCATCGGTTGAGACTTTAATACAATTTGCAGTGACATCCTAGGACTGGACGTAATACATAAGAAAATGAGTGTTACACACTATGTTGCATGCTTCCCTCGACATTGACTTTGCCTGACCGATGAGAAACATTTAAAGGCGGCGATGCACATCAACACTCACAATAAATTCAACGTGACGGGTTGATGTTTACTTGATCTGCGGACGTAAATCATCAGACCTTGATCAGTCGTTGGTTCAGCCACCATCGACATCCTGAACCTCCTTGACTTACAGTTTACTAGTATTACACCTTCCAAGCTCAAATAGTAGAACGTAGTTTCAAACTTATGGTTCCCTAGGCTAGAGAACAGCTCACATCTCTTAATCCATGCCTCTCATCAACGGGATGATACAAGCAAAATGACAAGCTACAGAGGTGGATTTTAACAGTCACGTAAATTATAGACCTGCGCGTGTGCGACGCGTGGGCATTGAGGCAGCAGAAGCAGAGACTGATGCGGGTGTCGAGGAAGGGGAAGAAAAATGGAGATAGAGGGGGTGCATGCACTTAGCACTACGGTGTGGTGTAACACAGCATGGCATAGCTTATGGTGGTTAGCGTTTAGTAATAATATTAACGTTAGATGAAATTTGTCCCTGATGGCCTAGGGGTTAGGGTATCTGGTTTTCACCCAGGCGGTCCGAGTTCAACTCCCGGTCAGGGAGGCTTCTCTTTGATCCACAATTACCAAGGTGCACCGCAATCTGTTGCGCGCCGAGACAGCATGCTGCTAAGCATTGTGGCTACATGGATTTGTACATTGCATGAGGTGTCGAGGAGACGGAAGTGAAAGGCAAATGAACTGTTCAGAAGCGAATTATAGTGTTGCCACTATTGACTCCCCGGAAGTGTAGGCCACCGCACTTCTGTAATTTATTAAAATTAGTAAACTTGGCCCATGTTATTCCGCATTGCATTTTGCTGTGATCCTAACTTTTGTGTTTGGATGTGTGCACGTACCGCCTTAAATGGGCATGTGTAGTGACGCATTTGGAACCATGTTTACCGTGTACAGGTGGTGATGTTATACATCAGCTTGTGTGGCAACCCGGAATTGTCAACAATGTTACTGGAGAGGGCCCCATATCCCATCAAGTCGAAGGTCTGTGTTTGAAAGAGGTCAGCTTCTACCAAGAGTAGGTACGGAGATAGACAGATGAAAGCAGTCTTGAGAGGTGGGACAAAAGGCACAATTTTGTAAGCGACTGAAGGTGCGTACCAGCAGTAAGTTCAAAAGGACATGGATTATCACGGATGTAAGGAGAGGAGTTGAGAATCAGTAGGAGCGACTAAAATGGGTGTCTTCCACCCAGGCCTTACCTGTTCGCCGGAGAAGTTTCTTTCGCTACCTATAGATTGTGACGCACTTCGCAAACGATGTGTTTTCGTCCATCCATCTCTGGGTTTCTGAAGGGTCCCTACGAGGCGGTGACGTCAGAAGCTTGCAGCAACACAATTTGATAATAGCTCAAGCGGGCACAAGCTTTGGTGGAGTACAACTAGCCTACAAATGCAGGGATCCGAAATAAGTTTTGCTCAAAAACGCCGCGATCACTCAGGCTCGCTGCACATTAAAAATTTTGAAAAAATTTTGAAAATCCATAAAGAGGAACAAAATAAATAACCTAGCTGTGAAAATGATGTGACGAGTGGGCACAAAATGCAAGCACTCTCAGGAAGTGCGAAGAAAACCAAGGAATTAGAACGTAAATGGAGAATATGTGAAGAGACGGAATTGCAACTTCTGCCAAAATTAGTAAGACATATGGGAACGGGAAGGGGGGATGTAAAACGGGTCAAAAATTGTCAAGTACCTCTGCATGGCTTACAGAAATAATTGAGTAGTAGGATGGAGAACTAGAAGGAGGCAGACAGGTGTGACGGCGTTTATTCTAGGTAAAGGGGCTTGTTGTTATCATTACTCTTTGTGCCGTTTCTCTATCTGCGTACCGATGCCAACTTTATATCAGCTAACCAGCACTGCTCTTCAATCACCTCGGGTACTGGAGCATTCCTTCCGTTTTCATTAATCTTACACACCATCAGTGTTTTGTTTATCAATATCATTTTTAGTAGAGTTTGTCCATGCATAATTGTGGAACTTAAAAATGAATCTGCGAAAGGAAAGGAAAGTACAAATACCCACGCCAAATATCAGTAAAATAAACAAATTTTAATGCGAACGGTTGGCTAAATATTAAGGAAAAATATCGTTCAAACAATTAAATAGCGAATGGCTATTTCATCGTGCACAGATAAATTAACCGCAGATGATAACATTTTAGAATCGTTGCACATAAACACAGAAAGTGCTCATCCATTGGCTACGGGGTAGATAGACAGAAGTCAAAGGGCAGGATGGACAGATTGTTGATATGTGCCCCAGTAGATGAACGAGTGAGCTAAAGCGGGACAGTACAAAACAGTTAGATTTGATGCTTTGGCACATACGGCAACAATAATGCTTGCTTTGTTGAGATGGTTTTAGTAAATGGCAGCTTAAATCAAGAAAAAGTGCACCTATGCCATGGATTAGGTAAGATCTGGACAGATCAGATGCTGCAGTTAGCCCTATAAAGCAGAATGAATGGGAAAATCAGTGATGGGAATCGTCGGCGGTGGTAAGCCAATGAGATGCGTAAGTGACCGAGGTGCTGTGAAGCCAATAAGGAGTGCGCCACAGCATAGCAATCGGTGAGTATAAGGAAAGGTAGTGCGTCACGTGGTGAATTTGCACTGTAAATTTAGCTATGCACAGAGGTATTTTGTGTCTTAGGATTGATTAGTGGAAAGAGTCATCATTTACTTTGAGTTTGACTGCTGTGGAAGAATCACTTGATAGTGATGGTGGAAAGTTCGTTAAGCAGTGGGCATTGGATTGTGGGAAGGTGGCAATGTAATTGTGACCCACTCATCATTCAGCCGATTGCTGCAGGTGATTAAATAAGTGGAACTGTTTCTTGTGTGAAAGCTGGAACACTTTATAAAATGAACCATTTGCTGTGGCTAGATGAGCATGAGAGGTGAGATAAAGAGATTTACTTCAAACGCACCCTGATATCTTCCCATAAAATCTAAGAAGTGGCTACCTATTGTCTCTATTTATTTCTCATTAGAAGGTGGTAAAAATGCCGTTGCGATTTAACTACTGGTTGCTAGTGACACCTAGGTAAAGGTGTTGCGATGTTTGCACGCGCATACCTCAGTTACTTAAAAAGTATTTCAGTCTGTTATTAAAGGAAAATAAGTAACAAGTTATGCGTGGTCGTTTGATTGCCTTGCTTGAAAATGGGTCGGCTGGCAGTGGAGTTGTCTAGACTCACAGCTGGATGTGACCTGGAATGCGTAAGAAGATCAGAAGAATGGTCGTTTAGCGTGAGAAGAGACGTTGTTTGCATTAAACTTGACGACAGTGACATCCATCCTCCAGATAGGCGTTCCTCATTCTAAGGAATCAGACGCTGTTCGGAATCGAAAACTCGCTTTTAAAAAAGATTCCTTTGATAAAAGTTGCTTATGGGCCGTAAATCTACTTTAATTACTTCCATATTTACTTCAACTTCTCCCTTCCCGCGTCTAATCAGACTGAATGCGCTAAATTAGCTGCTGAGTTATGGAAACCGCGCGAACTTAATAGAAGAGTGGCATGCGCGAAACCTCTTCTCAGGCTTTTCTTTACCCAATTTGGTCATGCTAATGCAGATACTTACGGCTATTATTTTCAATTCTTTTATAGCTTGCTGTGTAACATCCCGTCCCGTGGGGCTTCACATCATAAGCACAGGTGGTTGAGGACTTTGTTTTCAGCGAATTGACTAAATTGGTGCTTTAAGAGACTGATTTACTTGTTACTCTTCTCGCTGTTTCTTTCCACGAATGTTTCTATTTTCAGTAATGCTACTTAATTTATTTTAGCAATACCTTATTTTCGAATGTAGCGGATTTTATTGGCGGTTTGTATCCGCTTTGGATGCCTTCTTCTTACCACAAAGTAGAGTTAAACTTGAGGAAGCCTGAGTGAGGGACTTGCATCCACACCAAATAGGCATGGTCATTGACACGCGCGCTTACCAAATTGCACCCTGTGCATAAAATTTATACGAGATTATGAACACTGTTTGAGGTTGTGATTGGCCGCGCCATTGTCCCTGTTTGTTAAGTTTTTTCACTGTTGCATCTACATCAGTCTTGGGAGCAGATGCGGATGCGTCCAGAAGAAAAGTGTCTTCAAGTGAGATGCTTTGGACATGGCAGTACATGCGAGGTCGAGAATGAATTTGTTGCTTTGAATTCAACTGCAGCCAAAGCCTGATAGCTATCGCATCATTTTTTAGCCGCGATAATTTTCATAGGACTTTGTTAATGCTTGCCTATCTTAAAAGCATTTGTGCTTAGTTTCGGAGCCCTCCTCATCTGATGTATCCACCATGTCGCAATTCTCCTTCAGATCGTCTATCAGTTACAAATCAACGTTTCCAACATACCCATTTAACCTAAGACCTATTAATACGCGCACCAACAAACGCATTGATGCATTCAAAACTTGTCACCTGTGGTGCTGACGCGTGGCATTAGTGTCATTGCGATTGCAAAATGCCACTCTCACCTGGATTATGCAGATCACATCATGTATGCCAGCGTTATTACAAGATGTTATGGTAAGTCCACTTACTAAACGCTTGCAAAATAATGCGTCAACCAAGTTTAATGAAATGAGAGCCTACAGTGCCCTTTTGCCTCGGGGCAACAACATATTTGGAGACAAATTATGTTCCACCGTTGATATTCAAGTGAGTTATTGCGCAGATTGTCGTGCCTTACCTATCAACATCCAGCATGCTCAAGCCAGTAACAATGGTCCCGGGATATTGTAAGGTAAATTATTTAGCATCGTCTTAATCATAATCCTTAAAAGGCACATATGCACAATCTTCCTCGACTAAACTAAGACAAATGCGCGGTGGGCGGATGCGCGCCAAGTACTTTTAACCGAAATAGAGAGGCAATGGTAATAGCAAACTCTTCGTCATCACATGCTACACGACAAGGGATTTTCACGACCAATGTGCCTGTACCTCAGCCATCTAATTTGTGGTTGTGTAGCGCAGAGGGCTGCAGTGTCATTATGGGTGTACCATAATGCAAGTTGATTGCAAAAAGTGTATAAAAGACGAGGCACATAGTGCAGCAGATATCAACTTTAGCATTTCATTTGTACTAAGCTTCAGTCAGCTCATGCTCCTAAGGAGAAGCCTTAGCTTTCAAAAGTTAAAAATCATGCATTTTTGGCGATTATACTTCTGAATACTTATTTTGTCAACAAAATGTGGAGATTCGTTTCGTTTACTTGACAAGCACGTACGCAGCCTCTGGATGACCTCGTCCATCCGGTGACTATTAGTAGCTGTAAGGCAAGCAATACAAAAAGCACCCAAATCCCTCTCTCCATCACGCACACATATGCTGGCATAGAAACTAGCACTATGAATCATGGACAGTTACCAGAGGAGTGAGTACAGCTGTGTTATCCCACACCTGGTGTCAGAGTCTGGCTGACTGGATTGAGTGGAAAAGGGCGCAGTTAGTTACGTAGCGTGCAGGAAAAAGGAATGATTGAGGGAGGGTGGAAGCGATGGTGAATGTGAAACTCGATGTGAGGAAGAAAAGGAATGAGTTATCGCCGCTTTCATGTGATGAGAGTGGTTCATGCTTGGCCCCGAGAATGGCTCAATATGATTGTCTGCCACACTGAACTGGTCGTTTGGGAACGATTTGGCATGTACTTTACAAAATGCACCACATATTTTGTGAACCTTCTGCGCCACAACCATATATTTGGTGGCTGAGATATCGGCATATTAGACGTGGAAATCTCTTTATCGTGCAGCATATGGTGACGAAGAGCATGCTATTGCCTTAGCGTTGTAAAATAGGGTGATTTAATTTAACAGACCTGTTACAAAGGCCTGTTTGGTCTACCATGATTGGCGGAGCTATCGCGTCATATCTCACTATGCCATGTTTCCCGCAGAAATAGGTGGAATTCCCCCGCTCTCCTAGTACGCGTGCCACGATGATGTGCCCACAAAACGGTAAGTTGACAATCACTAAGCGTCTGTCAACTTTACACTCAAATGTTGCTCAGCGCAAGCGAAGTAGTGATTCTGTATGATTTTGTATTGCCAGGTCTCCTCTTGATGGTCTTCAGCCTGATCGCTCTCGTGTCTGCTGCATCGTACTAGGTATCCACAGATGAAGAGCAAGAGCAAATGCTAGAGGCTCATTTGAAAGATTGAGAAAGGGTGCACCCTCCTACCATGGTTTGCTACTAATAGTGCGCCCCTAATACTAGCATGCGTAGTGAGCTACCTACTTGTCTGCACTTCAAGCTATCCCACGTGATAATGTACTTGATAGCATTCTTTGGTGCTCATTTTCATGTATCCAGACGTACTCAAATGAAATGGAACTACTGGCAGATTATTGGGCCACCCAATGCCGATTCGAGCAACCGGATTGGAGACGACACCCACAGTACGAGGGACTTGGACAAAATATCGCTTTGCTGACTGATTGGATGACTGTATGGCATTCAAAGAACAAATATTTGGTTTGTGCGATTGTGACAGACATAGCGAATTCTTTTGGAGGAAAGTACCATAGAATATAGCCGTATGCATTATGGAGTGGGTTGCAGCAAAGACCCAAAGAGACACGCGCGATTCTGCAAACAGTGCTTCCACAAGCCTACATGTAAAAAAGTGCTGTCGACACTGAGGTTGAAAGATTCTAAGGACGGGGCTCTGACAAAATGCGTGATGTGGGAATGAGCCTAATGACCACCGCCTAGACTGGTTATATCTGTCCTGGCGTCAAACTCCTCATCTTCTACTCATTTCATTGCATCTACCTTCTTTTCTGCCGGTTGTCAATGCAGCATCGGTCGGACGCTTGCACTCATTTGCATACCTGTAAAAATGCAAATTCTACTACGAGAGATGCTGATTGTATGGAGTAATTGGCAAATCAAACTTCTGGTTGCTTAAGAGAATGGGCGGTTTCTGCTTTAGTTATTTGCTGTGCCTCTTAGGCGGAGGCAAAATTGGGGCAGAAATTAAGCATTTAATTTTTTACTACAATTCATGAAATTAATGAAATTTAAGGTATGACATAAATGTAAAGCGATAAAATAGGGCCATATTTAGTCACCATCAGGTTCTAAGGGTTGGGCTTTTACCATCTGGGTTTTTATCCTCTTCTTCCGACTTTTAGTGAAACAGACATCCGCTGCAATACCATCATTCCTCTGCGGTTTCGCCTGCACTCTGGTGGCATTATACGTGACTGGCCAGTTCATACCCGAACCGCACTTATCCAGACCACTGACCGCACCATTATTAATTAACCAATGCGAGCCGTTATAGAAGGCCTGTCAAGTGTAATTTAATTCGTTGAATAACCGAGGCAAACACTATGCTAGCCCTACTGTGCGCAGTTCGAGAGTGCAGTTGCTGTGATAAATGGTGCATTGGTGGTTTGGCAAGGAAAGTCGTGCATATAGATGCATTTGGACGGCACTGAGTTGTATGACTTAGTGGAAGGTTTGATACTTAAGTGGTTACTGTCTGCACATAGTGAATTCCTGAGCGCCGCAGAGTGGTGTGTAATGAAAAGCCTTCGATGTAGATGACCGCTTGTTAGCGCGTAAGAGTAAGAGTAGAGGTGGTACGAAGTAAGCGTGTGTGCGTGCGTGCCTACGCGATGTTCAACTGTATATGAAAGAATGGCTGAGATAATAGCTAAATTTCAGCCTCACATAATCATTCTTTGAGTTGATCTTGGTCTTATAGAGAGTGGTGGCGTGCATAAACCGTGGTCATGTGGCATGACTTCAATTGAAGAGTACAAGGTGGACAAGGGCGTAACGTCCCCTAATCAGACACGGAAGTAGGACTTTCAAATAGACCTTAGTGGAACAATTGTTGATGATGAAGTTATCGCTAACAGATGCCATCTTTGACGACGTGTATTCTCGCAGTGGAACAATTTGCGATAGCCCAGTATGGGCTGATTTAATTTGTACGAGGTAGGTTAGTTCATGGTGTCCATCTCACCTATCTCAGGGGATTAGGCACGAGCAAATCGCTGGCTCCACAAAGTTCCCTATATTGCAGCACAGACTAGAGTCTTCCTCGCAGCCATTATATCTGCAACTTATCACGGCTTTGTTGCGGAAATATTGGCTCGACCCTACATTGATTAATCTTCCACACGAAATAAGCAAAGTTAGAAGCCCAGAAAACATTCCTGCTTGGAATGTAAAGCTGGTATCTAAATGGGTCTTGCTGCTTTACATTTGGCAAACACTCATTGTAAGCAAGCTCATTCCAAAAAGCAAAAGCGTTCTGATGTTTTTACATACATTTATTTCTTGAACAATCAGTCTAAAATGAACTTATGGTGCACACCATTGTTGATTGTTGTACCGACCTCGATAGTCATTTGGAGGGCATACTAACCACAGAAACTGTTCCCTACTCTTACGTCTAGGCAGGATATCATCTTGAAAATTTTAGCACTTTGTCCATGTGAGCGGGATCCACGTTTCCGCCACAAGGTGCATTGGTGCCAAAAAATACTGGCTGTTCTGATAAGTCGGCACAACGATGCATCCTTTACCATATTAAGGGTCTTTTCATTCGTTCAAATCGTAAATAAATTTCCAATTTGAAATGCATAGTTGCATCAAAGGAGATGACCAAAGATGCTGTGCTAACAACTGTGGTAAGCTAACCCAATCCAAGTGCACAATGATCGTGGTTTATTTTTTAGCAAATTGCACCAATATCGCACAGAGGGGAGACACTCGCTGTCTATCTTTTAAAAATTTCTCTCTGCTTTGGCTTTACAAAATAAAAGCCAATGAAACGGGACCGGCTTGTAATTGTGCTAAGTCGATCATTAGCAGGCAACTTATTTCGATGCAAGCAGCGTCGTTCTACGCAGTCTAAGGATCATTTATT
Source organism: Taenia hydatigena (assembly GCA_036345935.2). Lineage (NCBI taxonomy): Eukaryota > Metazoa > Platyhelminthes > Cestoda > Cyclophyllidea > Taeniidae > Taenia > Taenia hydatigena. The sequence goes on along the minus strand of JADWOT020000007.1, from coordinate 2,006,656 downwards.
CTCTGCTACTTTTAACCCACACAATATATTTTTTTCGGGTCGACGTCTTTTGCACTGGTAATTTGGCGTATTTATCCCCAAATATGAAAGGAATGCAGTTAATCGAATCAAAACTAATGCATTTCGTCGAGTCTACTTGAATTGGATTTGTAAGCAGCAGGTACGGTGGACAATCTGCATAGGAAAGAACATTGCATACGACCCTTCGCGTTACCATTTTCCTGACGCCAAAACATTATTTGAATGCGCTGTTATGCTGCAATTGCAAGCATTCTTTTTTTTCCACAGCGCATATAGAGAAGTATCATGTAATTTTGTACTCGTGTTTGGAAAAATGTGTCGAAGAGACTAAAAGCCGTAATACATCGAAGAGCTTGGATAACTGTGAGTGTAAATGGCATCGACATGCCTAGTCGGTGGAAATAAAGATAGAGAGCTATATCGAAGTGACAGATGAACGCTTGGTGATACGCCTTGTCAGGTCGTGTAAGCGAGGCGTCGATGCGAGACGAAGCCATACTCAACCGTGTGAATAGGTAAATGGTTAACTAGCAGAGCATGGTTTCGATCCACGGACCCCTGGGTTATGGGCCCAGCACGCTTCCACTGCGCCACTCTGTTCATGTCGTGCAGTTTCTTAATTTACTTTATCCCCCGGCAGGTTGGCACAAGCAGCATAACAAGTCATTGACGTGAGCTTCAGTAGTCACATAAAGTCGAGGTGTGTTTGGGTGCTTGAACGATTACTAAGTGACTGGTCGACGCGTAAGCAGTAAGGTATCAGGAGCAGAGATAGATGTGAATGTTGAGGAAGGAAAGAGAGGGTGAAGATGGATGTGGGTGTGTGCACGTGGCACTGTGGTGTAGTACAGCACAGCATGGCAGAGCAGACCGCAAAGCGTTGGAACAGAGCAGATTGGCGGGAAATGAACTGGTATGGAACTATGCTAAGCTGTCTCTGTGATGATGTAGCAGTGGGATTTTTCTCAATTTCGTCTAAGTGATGCCGGTTCAATCCATGGTTACCAAATGCTCAAAAATCTGATGTACGCACAGGCAGCAGGACGCTAGATCCTGTGGCTGCATGTACGTAGATATCACATGAGGTGTCTAATAACAGAGAAGGAAAAGTTGGCATTTTTGTTAACACTTCTGACCCTAAAACGAGCGAGAGAGTCACTAGTGAGACAAAGAGCACATCATATCAAGTGAAGGGCTCTGGGTATGCGTTGCCAAGACAACTTATAACAAATAAGTTCTGAGTTGGGATACTGATTGCAGTAATTTAGAGCTCAGTAGACGTTGCTTAACGAAATTGGAAGGCAAAGTAATTTACTTGGTAGCAGGGCTGATCTTTTTGTTAAAATCTACAGAAGCCATAGGGAGAAGAGAAAAACGATTGCGTTTTACTATCACTATCAGTTTGATTAAAAGAGCACTGATACGTATACACACATATATATGTCAGGTCTGCAACACCAAAACCACCAAATCTTGTAGGTAAATTCAAAATTGTGGATGAGGCAACTTGAACACCTGCTGCTGGCTCGGGTAATGAAAGGCGCAGGGCTTTGTCATGCCTTATTCGTCTTATCCATCGACTATCGTGGGCGGTCGCAGCACCAGCAGCAGCTAAAGCCAAACGCACTTAATAACCAGCCTACCTGGCCTTATCGAGGGCTCCAATTCGAACGCCCGTTTCTAGTGGATATGAATTGCAAGTCTTAATGGCAGAGTCATCAAGCATCTGGCATCATCATTCTGCCTGTGAACCCAACGTTAAACTTCTCAGTTGTGTGCGGATACATGGATGCATTTTCACTCCAATGAGAAGATGAAACTACCCATGAAACAAAGACCAAAGCATCAGCAATCAGGAAGCTCACAACGTGGCGCAGGAATGTAGCGATGCTGCCACCGAAGCTGATTCGTCATTTTTGACCACTGGATACAACATGTCTTGTGATGGAGAGATGCTGATATAGCAATAAGACAACGATTTGCATAAGTCAAATGACGAGTAGAAGTTAACAAACACCGTTAAAATGCAAAGATAATAATCAACTGGGAACTGTGAGGCAGCACATGTGCCTTCACTTCGGAAACACAAACGCAGAAGACCAAATATTCCATTTATGGCAGCCAGCCCCGTCTAGCCAAAAGATGCGCGGCTGACAAATTCACGCATCACAGGGTTAAATCTTGCACTTCTTCCTAGTACAAAGTCCTCACACTTATTTCTGCATTCTTGCTATACCACCCGCGGTAATGGGATCACATCCTAAAATAATTGAACAAAGACGAGGGTGACAACGGGTACGGTCGTGAATAGACGAGGGGATATGTGGTATTCATTCTCTTAAGATGTGCCTTGTAGGCGGGAGGCGAAGGAACAATTCGCATTTGGTTCTGAGGGAGCGATTTGATTCTCCTAACGTAAGCACTCCTACCTCCCAACTTTTGTTAATGCGCTATCCACTGCCTCTTTCATCCAATATAATGAGGATGTCTAAGAACATTCAACCCTCCCATAACAAAGCTAGTATAAGGAAAGAGAAGGATAATGAAGAAGCCCTTGCAAAGGCCTTTTGTTACTTGTTTCACATTAATTCTTTCCGTCATAACGCAAACACGCTCTGTTTGTTGGCACTTTAAAAAACAACCTACTCCTAACCATTATTTTGACACCAACCTTGCCACCAAATGCGCAATGCATTCTCCTTGAACTCGTCAGCCTTTAAAAAAAGGGAACACGTAAGCTCATTTTTAGGTGATGAGGCATGATAGAAGAGAAGAGAGCTTGCAAAGCAGATGTCACTTGGCAACAAAAAGTTGCCTCGACTATAGGCTTTCCTAAAAGGAAAAATTCTTAACGGCCTTGCACATAGGGAAGTAGCAGTCCTAGGAGGGTGAGATTGTGTTGACTAAGGGTTGAGGCGGATTGAACAGAAGACGTTTTGATGCATCGAAGGCAAGTTATCGGTTTTCTGCCTGCAATAAAATTATGCAGACTTCAGACCTGGTCGAGGTTGACTACTCCCGGCGTACGCTGTATATTCACACTCCTGCCAAAATTCTTTCCTATCTAGAGCGCTTCCAATACCCTTGATAAGGCAGGTAGATGATGAAAAGCATGGGGCATTGTGCACCAAGTGAGTGCCGACATAAAGTGCTCACGCGCAACAATGCCGTGAAGTGATTCTAAGCGGTATATTGATNATGACGAAATATGCATGGCGCTCAACACGACACGGATTATCGTTCAAGTGAAGAAAAGAGGTAGAAAACAGTTATGACATGGAGACGGAACGAATCACCTCTTACACTTTGGCAACTAAGTCCGATGCCTTTCACTTGGGCTGCTGCCCAAATATCACGCCCATCGCCTGAAAATGAGCTTATGCGTTCACTTTTTGAAAGGCTGACGAGTTCGAGGAGAATGCGTTGCTCATTTGGTGGCAAGGTTCGTGTCAAAATAATGGTTATGAGTAGGGTCTTTTATAAAGGGCGAATAAACAGAGCGTGTTTGCGTTATGGCGGAAGGAATTAATGCCACCCTCGTCTTCCATTGTAGGTGTTTACTGCAACGTAGGCTCTCTTTGTTCAAGTACTTTAGGATGTGACCCCATTACCGCGGGTGGTTTAGCCAGAATGAAGAAATAAGTGGGAGAACTTTGTACCAGGGCGAAGTGCAAGATTCAACCCTGTGATGCGTGAAGCTGTTGGCCGCACATCTTTTAGCTAGAAGAGGCTGGCTGCCATGAATGGAATATTTGGTCTTCTGCGTTTGTGTTTCCGAAGTGAAGGCACATGTGCTGCCTTACAGTTCCCAGTTGATCATTATCGTTTCATTTTAACGGTGTTTGTTAACTTTTACTCGTCTTTTGACTTATGCAAATCGTTGTCTTATTGCGATATCAGCATCTCTCCATCATAAGACATTTTGTATCCAGTAGTCAAAAAATGACGAATCTGCTTTGGTAGCAGCATCGCTACATACCTAAGCCACGTTTTGGGCTTCGTGATTGCTAGTGCTTTGGTCTTTGTTTCATGAGTAGTTTCATCTTCTCATTGGGGTGAAAATGCATCCATGTATACGCACCCAACTGAGAAGTTTAACGTTGGGTTCACGGGCAGAATGATGATGCCAGATGCTTAAGCACTAAGCATCCACTAGAAACGGGCGTTCGAATTGGAGCCCTCGATGAGGCCAGGTGGGCAGGACGGTGGGTGCGTTTGGCTTTAGCTGCTGCTGATGCTGCGACCTCCCACGATAGTCCATGGATAAGACGATTTAGGCATGACAAAGCCCTGCGCCTCTCCTTATCCGAGCCAGCAGCAGGTGTTCAAGTTGTCTCATCCGCAATCTTGAATATAAGTGCGAGATTTGTTGTTTCCGCTGTTGCAGACCTAGCATATATATATGTATGTAAGTATATATGCATCAGTGCTCTTTTAATCGAACTGATAGTGATAGTAAAACGCAATCGTCTTTCTCGTTTCCCTTTGGCTTCTGTAGATTTTAACAAAAAGACCAGCCCTGCAGCCAAGTTAATCACTTTGCCTTCCAATTTTGTTAAGCAGCGTCTGCTGAGCTCCAAATTACTGCGATCAGTATCTCACCTTAGAACTTATTTGTTATAAGTTGTCTTGGCAACGCACAATTGATTGCTCTGGCACAGCATGCCATGTGGATTTCATCCCTCTAGTTGCTCAAAAACACGGCAGTAGCAAAAGCCAAATTCACCCATCTGGGCACGCGATAGACCATTCATGGGCTTCCATTTTTAACAAACCCTCCTGGAAAAATGAGTTGCGTCTCTTTGGAGAAAAGCATCATGTGACTTCTGCTGTAGAGAAGGAGCGACTTCGAGTTTACGCTAAGCGATAGACACTTTTCGCAACATCGCATAACCCATTTAATTATAATAGTTCGCGAACGGTATACTATCCTGCCTAACTACCGCGGTTGAAGTTTATCAGAATTTTGCAGAAATGACCTGCCGTCAGTGGTATGAATAGGCTTTTAAACAATTCCGCTCACCTGGAAGGTGAAATCACTGCGATCACTCAGTCTTGCTGCATTTACGAGATTGTCAAGAAAAATTGAGGAAGATCCACAAAAAGAAAAAAAGAAATCAAAGTATCTCTAAAATGTTGTGATGAATGAGAACAAAGTGTGAGCACTGTCAAGAAATGTGAAGAAAGCAGAGGACATGTTAAGAAGTGAAGGGCATTCGGAGCATCAAAGGGATAATAAATATTGTGATGAGTAAGGTAAAACGCAAAGTTGCTGCTTCTACTAAAATTAGTAGGACATATAGGAACGGTGAAAAGTGCTATGAAATGAGTCGAAAGTTATTAGGGAGCACTGCTTGGATGATAAAAATTATGGAATGGCAGAATAGAGAATCAGAAAAAGACGAGCACATGCGATGGTGTGCATTCTTGGTAAATAGATTAAGTAAAGTGCCATGGAAAGCGCCCTGCCCAGCCCCGTGGTTCAATAGATAAGGCATATCTCCCTGAGTAAAAGATTGGGCACGAGTTTCGCCGCGAGCACCATGTTTAAACCACCAATATACCGGCTCTCGTCCGAGTTGCACCGATGCGTATCAAAAAAGCGCAGGCGGACACGGTGTCAGTTGTTTTATTACCGTTTGTCATCAGCTGCCAATGGTATAACCGAGGGAAAGGTGCTGCCCAAGGCGAGACTTGAACTCGCAGCCTTAAGGTTATGGGACTGAAGCATCCTAGCTATAATAATCTATCTTACACGCTCCATCAATACTTTAATTACCAGCATGATTTTTGCCAAAGTTAATCTGGGCACAAATATAAGGACAAAATAAATATGGAAAAACAAAGAAAAGTGCAAACGCTCACAACCACATACCAGTAAAATGCGAAAATACTACTACTAACATATGAATGGTTATTAATAAAATATATGTCAATAGAACACTGTGATAGAGAATAGTTAATTCATCATCCATAAATAAATTAACTGCAAATAATAAGGTTGCAGAAAAAAATTTGTGCATAAGTGCAGAAGTTAATGGTCCATTAGCTACCAGGTAGATAGACAGAAGTCTGAGGATAGAATCGACAGATTGTTGGTATGTCCCCGAGTAGATGAGTTGGTGAGTTACTGCCTGAACGAGTGAAGGAGCGTAGAGCAGTAGGAAATTTTTGCATTTGATGTTTTATCACGAACGGTATCAATGATGCTCTGTTCCACTAAGGTGGATATAGTGAATGCTAGCTTAAATAGAAGTGAAGTGCACCTATGCCTTGGATTAGGTGAGGTTCGGTCAGGTTAGACGTTGTTGTCGGTCCGATGTAGCGGCATGAGTGGGAGAACCAGTCGTGGGAGTCGTTGGCGGCGGCGGGACAACAAGATGCGTAAATTAACTGAGATGCTGTGTATAGGGGTAATGTATGACTTGAAGAAGAATAGGTGGAATTAATTATTACTCACTTGGGCTTTGACTGCTGTGGAGAAATTAGTTGATAGTGGTGGTAAGAAGTTCTTTAAACAGTAGACATTGGATTGTGGGAAGGTGGTAATGCATTTATGACCCACTTATTATGCAGCTAATTGAGGAAGGTGGTTGAGTAAAAGAAACTGTTTAATTCTGTGAAGACTAGAACATTTTTTTATGGTGGGACATTTGATATGGTTGGGTAGGCAGGAGAGGTGAGGTAAAGGGAAGATTTTCCTCACACTTGCTCTGGGAGCGTTCCATAAAATTTGATCAACTAGTTGCTTCTTACTACCAGTTTTGTTCTTACTGGAAAACGATGGGGAAGGCTTTGCGAACCAAACGCCCTGGTTGCCAGCGCTGCCTCGATTCGTCTGTTGCGATGGTGGTAACGCAGTGTTTACACTCATCAATACTCGCGTACGTTGCATCCATTAAAATCGTTTTTATGAGTTCAGCAAGAAGGAAATAGCACGTTGTGGACGATATGCTTAAATGCATGGTGAGTGGTCGTTTGATTGGCTTTCTTGCAGGTGAGTCAGCTGGTGGTGAAGTCACTCAGCCTTCCGTTAAACGTGGTCTGCTATGCGTAAGAAGGTCACGGGACTAATCGTTCATCATGAGAACAGAGGTAATTTGAAATAAACTTGACCACCGAGACATTCATTTGCCATCTGGGAGCAATTCATGCAAGAAATAAGAAGAATGTTATAACGACAATTGGTGCGCTGTTCGGAATCGGAAGCTTGTCTTAAGTAAAAGATTGTTTCGATAAACGCTGTTTATGGAACGCAAATCACATTTAATTAACTCAATGCTTGCTTGAATTTCTCCTTAGCCACATTTAGCTAGACTTTAAATAGTTGAAACTAGCTGCTGGGCACTACAACCCACACGAATCCACTGAGAGGGCGGCATGCGCGAGACCTCTTCCCAGGTTTCTCATCCATTTAATCACTGTACTGTAAACGTTTATGATTATTGGTTTCAGCACTGTCATAACTAAATGAGTGATATTCTTTTGTCATAATCCTAAGCAATTGTAGAATGGGTGCACACGTGCCTTAAGCGACTATTTTGCTTACTCCACCTCGCGCTGTTTTTTTTTCCATTCGTATTAGTGCTTCCAATGCTTCTACTTAATTAACTTCAGTAAGGCTTTGTGTTCAAATATGCTGAGATTCAATTGAGTGCAGTGACTGATATTCGGGGTCAATGTCTGCTTTGAACGTCTTCTTTTACAACTGAAATGAATTAAGCTAGAGAGAGCACAAGAGGGAATTTGCGGTTACACTAAAACGGCCATAGTCGTCGTTACGTGCGTCGAACAAATTGCATGCTTGTAAAAAATTTCTGAGGTTCTACTCACTGTGTGAGGTTTCGATTGACCCTACCTTCGCCCCATTTGTAAAGCCTTGCTCAGTGATGCATGTGCGGCAGTAGTAAGAGCAAAAATTGGTGTGCCAAGCAAGTACTCGACTTTTAGTGAAATACCGGCAAGGTGGAGAATAAATTGATTGCTGTGGATGCGACTGCAGCTATGGCCAAATGCATGCCATCTCTTCTATTTGGCCACAAGTACCTTCATAGAGCCTCTTAGCACTTACTCACTTGAAAATACATTTGTTAACATGATCTGGATCATCTTCAGACACTAGCCTTCAGATCGTCTATTGCCAACAAACCGTTTCGCTAAAGCACATTCAAACGCGCACCAAAAACGATTAGATACGCCCAAAATTTGCCACGTGTGGCACTAACGTGTTTCATTAGTGTCGATGCGATAGCGTAATGCCACTCACGCCTCGACCGAACAGGTGAATTTACTACAGTTGGAGACAAATTAAACTGCCTAAGTTTAATGAAAAGTGTATCTCTACTGCTCATTTGATTTGGAATAAGAACTTATTTGGAACAGTAGTTATGTTTCACTGTAGACAGCAAGTGAACTGTTGCACAGCTTGCCATGCCTTACCTATCAGCATTTAATATGCTCAATCCGGTAACAGTGGTTCCGAGACATTGTGAAATGAACACTTTAACAATGCCTTGATCGTTGTTTTTATCGAACACACGCACTCACGCCAAATTCTGATCAAACACGAACTTATTTGACTAAACTAAGGTAAAAGTACAGTAAATGGACGCACGCCTATTACTCTCTTACACGGAATGCGAAAAACCAGTAGAATGGTTTGTCACGAAAGGGAATGAGTTTAGCAAATAGCATAAATGGATTTCAATAAGCAGAAAAAATTAGAGCTGTCGACGTATACTGCACATGAATGCTGATTGAAGTCTGCTTAACATCTAGCAGAAGTAGTGGAAGCGTTAGCAAAGGCGTTCGTTCAAGATCCACACAAGTTATTGATCCAAGTAGGAAACCGTCTATTCATCACCTATACCAGTGACCCTCAAACCAAGAAATGCTTTGCGTACCTGCTGAAGCAAATGCGACGAACGAAAGCATTCTCAGGCGAGGTGACGTTCCTCGATAATCTTACCAACCGAATAGAGGGATTAATGCCTCGCGTCGACGACCCAATCTTAGGAGAAACTTTGCTACCTCCCTGGATTTGTTTAACTCGTGTCTTCTTAAGGCGCATTGGGCGTATTTCAGTTCATTAATGGAAAAAAGAGAGGTGAAGTAGACTTTAAAAGGGTACCGCAGCTGCGCTTGCGTTTAATAAGCAGCACTAATGCCGTAAGAATCCGGATAATGCAAATGCCGCTGAGTAATTGTCAAGAATTGGGCTAAATAATAGCCAGCAAATCCCTTCATACAAAGTAAATAATTAAGCCGTAAAAACTCGTCACAACAACTACTTGATTCATTCTCATTAGTACCTGAGCAAAGCACGATGCAATAAAAGAAACGAATTTCAAATTTAGACTCTTTCAACAAAATGTTAAAACTTCTCGTGTGCAGCATCACAAAAAGACATTCTTATCAACAACCTGGCCTTAACAGCCGGTAAAAATTCAACCTTCAAGGAGACGGGTGCTATAATTTTTAAAAGCAAAAACTATACGATTAAATTACACAAAGGTAACTTAAAAAGATAATAAGAAAGCCAAAGAAAATATCAGAACCAATTAATTAAATTTACGAGTTGATAGTAAAATGCAACATAGACGACGAAAAGGCCACTAAGGAGAAAAATAAATTAAACAGTTAGAGACAAAATATTTATATCCTTAAGACAGATACAAAATTATCAAAGTAAAGAGTGCGAAATATCTATAAATGCTATGAGAAAAAGAGTAAAAAATGCGTTCTGACACAAAACAAAACACGTAAAAGAGAGGACATAGGAGTAAGGAGAAAAAGTGAAAAGAAAAGGAAAAATTTTAAGCGAAAGAATTACCACTACTATAAAGGGAACGGAATTTAAGGCCAGTACAGGAGCCGTTCGAATTCGAAAAAATTCCTAGGTATGCCAAGGATGGCTAACGATTCCATAGGTGACCAGCCGGGAACAATGGGTGCTGCTAGCCTCTTCTCTTTTACCCTTACCTACCCACCTACCCATCTGCAGTGCACTGCGATCCACCTCACCCACCTTGCATCGTCTCAAGCGCTCTAATTTGTTGTGTAGCACTCTCGTTTCCATTCTATTATGTGCCATTATTGACCACCACCATGCTTGGTGAGCGGTGCACATCTCTTTCCACTCACATGTGAGCCTGCCACGATGATGAGGAGGGGAGATCAGTGGAGGTCGCGTGAATGGAATGCTTGAGAAATGATGCTGGTGGGTGGATGGGTGGATGGATGGTATGTGCAGAGGCGTGGTGTGATGCCTTGAGCACGCCTAGTGATTCAGCAAAGAGGGCCGTTGGCGGAAGAAGGCGATTGATAGGGTGTGGTGGAGGGTGCGGGCGCGTACAAGATGAGAGAGAGGGAGAAAGTGAGAGAGAAGAGGTGGAGGTAGTGGAATGGAGTGTGAGATGCAGGGTGAGTGATGGAGCTCTAAACCTAAAATTCGTCCAGATAGCAATATTCTCATCGATAGGTACACTACCAGATTAAGTGGTTGAACAGTAACTAACGTTTAGACCAATTAATGATGGACTTAGACCTTTAAAAAATAAGGCCCGGTTCCCCACTTCCAAAGGTTGTGAATGACTTGAGAACTAGGTGCATGTTATGAATGCTAGACTTTTGATCGGGCCTAATCCTCTGGGCTATAGAGAGCCTTATTGAGTAAATCGAAGCAGGGAACGCCTTCAATGCGTTATGCGCAAAGTAGCGCAATGAACAAAATCTAGAGTGATCATTAGTCGCCCTTACAACTAATGAGATGGTTTTGGAAGAACTTTATGCCCTTGTGGGTGCTTAATATAAAATTTGGAGAATTAAAGGATCGGTAAATACATTTCCCTGAATAGACAATAAATAAAAACGTTGTCGACAAAAACGCGATCCCACTTCTTATGATTTTGCGAAATAAGCTCGGATTCGCCTTTGTATTGCCAACACTAAGATATTCGATTGATGCACCGCTAAACATAAGCGCCATGGTCGACCGAAACGGCATGAGGAAGAGGATGAATGTAAAAGTTGCAATCTCAAAGGTAAAATCGTATTGTTTGCATGATGCTGACTTCCATTGTCTTGTCCAAATTTCGTCACGGTACTCGACTCACCTTATCGCCAACCATGCCTCCTACAACAGTGCACTCTATGCTGCTATCCTTGCAATGAGAACTGATTAGTTCCTTTGGAATGTAGAGAGCACAGCAGATTCAACCAGTATTAATCGTGTGCGCGATCATCGGGGACGATGACTAGCGGTAAAACTAAGCAATCTACCACGTCTACTAATCCTGTCAGCGTAGAATTAATTGTGTTTCCGGAGTCGTAATGTGGCATACTGATGCAGAAGAAAAATAATTTATTGTCAGAATGCAGAAAGGAAAAAATATGAGAGACCATGAGCATTATCTGCAAGTACAAATCGCAGCGTTTAAGAAGACAGTGTAATTAATCAGATTGTTTGATGGAAATTCATTTACCGCATCAGCTTGGTTAAAATTTACTACTGATTTGAAATATTCACACAGCTCTGGCACTTTCTAGCCCAGCTAGTGAGATGAATAAGGAGATGTTGATGAGTTTAATATACCTGGTTTAGAACTGTTATTCAAGAAAATAGAGTATCAAATGACCGCAGTTGTCACGGCGATGGAAACAGCAAGATACATCTTACCTTGGACACAATGCCTCATTCTAGATCAACCTTCCACTTGGGCATTGAAAGACTTGACGTCTACCTCCTGGTGACAAGAATACGGGAGCGCAGGGGAAGGATTGTTGGAATTTGGCAAACTAACAAGGTGATGTGCATAGCAAGTAAAAGGTGTGGTGTATATTTATGGAAAAGGAAGTTCCCTCTGGGCCGACAGGCAAAAGAAAAGGGCAGTCAGTAGCAGCAAATGCCAGCAGAAATGTATTCGTGTGGGTTTTGTGTGACGGCGCGCAAATGGGCGTGTGCGGTGTATCGGTTATCATGGCTGCCTTCCAAGCAGTCGATCCGGGTTCGACTCCCGGCACACGCAGTCGTCGATTTGCTCCTGTTTCATTTGTCCATTTACAGGTATCACTGATTTGATTCGCCTTTACAATCTCTAAAAGGCAATTCACATTAAAGCAGCTACTCTCTTTTAAGAGAGCATGTTGCTTTATCGGATTTGCAGCTTTTGGAAAAAAACGTTAAGCTAAATAAAACAAAGCATATTGAGCCTACTTGGTCCATTTATTGCTTCAAACCAGGTACAACCATGCTTGTCGCAAGAGTGCATGGTAAACATCGAATTTTTCTTGGTTTAGACCAGAAAAGAAACCAGTTAAATGCCAACTCTGCACAAAGCCATATTCTCAGCCTCAGCACAAACCTGGAGCTAGTTCATTATTGCATGCAAAAACTGTCGCTTCGAATTCAGGAAGCGATTGACTTCGGTGTCACTGCCTGTGGCGAGGCCAATTTTGATTGCATTGAGAGGCTCTGACATTTTCACGTTGATTACATGCACTCATTGGGCTGGATTCTTTGACTCTCCCTCTATTGATCCTAGATTTGATGGAAAAGACTGTCCGTGCCGTGAGGTTGACAAGGATGCTGTTTGTAAGGAAGTTTGCAAAAGGTGTTAGACCGCTTCATCGGTTGTGACTTGAAAAGGTCCGTTGGCTTAAATCAGGTGATTGTGCACAATGCAATAGCGCAGGCGATCATTTCAGCTAACTGTCGACAGTGGCTCGGCATTTACCGCTGCTGGATTGGCACTGGGAATTTGGTCAAGTGACGCCATCATTGGCATGAATGGCATGCGAACAAACACATCAAGACTGACATCTTTAAGATCAACTTCATGTTTCAGCTATGATAGAAGGTTTTCTGTTACCAGCGGGAAGGCGCTATGTCGCATTCGCACGCAATGTCCTGACAGATTTCCAACTCAAGATATCAATTAGACTGTTCATAATTACACAACTGCTTAAAAATTGAATGGATACTTTAGGATTAAACTTGAGGTGCAACAAGAACTAAGCGCATGCAAGCTCACATTTGGCCTCTAGTAGCCAAAGGCTGAGCTACAATGAGGCATGCACTGTACTCCTTTTTAGCGTGAACTAAGGAACCACGTGTTGAATATATGGAGGTTGCTACTTCCACCTCGGCGTCTTTATCTTGCTCCTCCCTCGCCTCACTTTTCTACATTTCGGCAAACTACTGTTGACAAATCTTCCTTTACTTAGCAGCAGACACATAATTGGCAGGTTGAATGGACATTTGAAAGGAATAAGCAAGGTGAGAGCAAATTTGTCAAGGCTTACCATATGGGACGAAAATAAGGCGTTCCAGCTAGGTGCTTGCATTTAAAATCTGTTTCCATACCAAGCTCAACAATAACTTTAATGGACTTTTTAAACTAGCACGTAAAGTGCTTTGTCATACGTGCTAGAAATTGGATAGATACCGCCAAGTTGGCATAAAGACGAATCCGGTGCATATTTAGCATTCATGTTGCAAACAAATGAACACAATTTTAGTTTCTTCTGTTATTCACTAGGCACCTGTGGCAAAGGCAGACATGGTCCACAAAAGGCGTAATCTTCCTGTAAAGTAAGGGACAGCATTTGGCCAACCACCTTCGCCTTAAAATCATCTCTTATTTAGGAAATAAGGTAACAACGTATTTTCGCTTAGCAGAACCGAATTGTGCGTGTAATTCTGTAGAGCACAGAAAAAGAAAGAACACGCATGTTTGATAGGCTGTTTGCTTGTTTAGCTTGAATTATGGCCGGGTCATTAATATTACCACCATCAATATCGGTCTCAAGAGTGTTTATCATTTATTTGATAACTAGAGTTAGGTAGTCAACGAATTCGGTTAATGGCGAATCCGAAATGAGAAAAAGTAGGTAGAAGCTAGAGGCAATTAATGAACTAGTCAACACTTCTCCACTTAATGCTGCCTATCGCATTTTATAAATCAAAAAGATGTGCAGAAAAAAATCTCATGCGATCAAATGCTCAAAAATAACTCACGTTTTTAGAGTGCTGAAAATGGCTCATGAGTAGTTTAACGAAAGTAAAGGGTTCTAAGCTCACGAATGACGGACGTGCGTAGACTGTAATGCTTTCAACGCGTTTGTTACGCGTCTGATCGTTTTATCGACCAAACATCCAACACATAAATAGACGATATGGTAAAAATGCGATGAAGTCAAATTGTTGTCGCAAATATGTGAATTTAGTAGTCCCACAAATATCGATTGCATAAATTAACGTAACAAAGCTAAACAAATTGCAATTTGCAGTGGCTAGAACAAAGTATGGTAAGTTATGCTCTTTGGAAATCATCCTTAATTTGCAGGTACAAACGTTTGAAGTTAGGCATACTGAGTGCATACACATTGGCACATGGGTAATGTAGGGAATAAGGACAGTTAATGAAGTAGATGAAGTGAGATGGTTCACTTTCAGTGGCTTGTATCTGCTGTAAATTCGACAGCTTTGGGTGTAAAGGACACAAGATTATTCTCCGCATCCTTGGCCTTCATAGCCTTTGTGCTAGGGCCATAATTTATTTGCAGTTTATTGAACTGAGAGCTATAATGAGAGTTCGTTTTTCTCACATCGGGATTCAATGATAACTGTTTCGTCAGAAGGTTTATGTTCACCGGTCGCTTTTTGTCTAGGAGGTGCAGTCAGACAGACATTCCCGGTGCTAACCTTTTGAGTGACCCGCACACCTTGTGAATTCTCACCGCCACTAAGGTGAGTTGTAATTGGCTAATTAGTTCCTATGAGGCCACTCAGTGGCAGGAGATAAATATCTATTTGGACGAAGTAGTTCAGGTCACTACTCGCCTACACCTTGGTTCACTTTGCCTACTTTTCTTTATCCTTCTACCTACTTCCCTATCCATTTAGGCCATTTCGTGCATTTACATCGCTTCGACCCATCCCGTTTTACAGCGCGTTCGTGCGTGCAGACAAAGATGCATGTTAGTGCATTGGAATAGGTAGTGCTGCTTCTAGACGAGGTAGTGCTGTTTCCGTCACTGCATTTGGCAGTGGCAAGATGATGTCAACGCTACTGTCTGCAGCTACACGAATCTACCAGCTGTTGTTCGGATGACAACCGCAATCGCATTTAGCTTTGTGAATGCGGTTAAAATGGAGACAGAAGCGAGGAAAGGAGAGGGCGAGAAGGAAATGAAGATTTGGAGGAAAAGCGCGAATTGAGGACGGAAAAACACCAGTTACTCAAAAATCAAAACAATTTTTCAAATTGCCTGAAGGGTGAAAGATCACTCGTCTGTTTTTGCTGAGTACTGCATGTTCTCTCACCACCTCCTCGGCTGCCACGTTTCTCAGTAGTCAGGATTCCGTCAAAAGTGCACCTCTTACTTCTTCGCATATCACCTGCACACTGACCACATTATAGAGCCAAAAACTCACAGGTTTCGTTTGCGCTTCATGCTTCACGCCGCAGATGCAGCGATGCTCATTATCGAAGCACTTACTCAAAGGGCAAATTTACTTAGTTCCACTTTCGCCACTTCAATCGTTTGAACTAGCAAATTAATTTACGTTGTTAAAAAATCTACATTTCGGAGTATTAAACGAGAATCGCAATGAGAATCTGAATCTTCACTTTGCTTCTGAATTCTCAGTTGACACATCGCCATTCGTGTGAGGTTAACAAAGCCAAAAGCCAGCATATTAGAATGACGGCAACTAAAAATGGAAGCATAAGACACCAAATCACAGCAAAGTGCAACGACCCAAGTTGTACACATGTAAGTCTATTCAAGTAATGTTTGATCTCATGCGTCAGGTGGATTTAGCAAATGTAGAGCCCCAGACGCAATTTCGTATCTGATGGTGGGACTCATTACAAATAGGCGCAGCCATTTAGGTTGTGAAGTGCCTCGAGACTACCACAGTATCCCACCTAGTTAACTGTATGTTGAAAAATACCCTTCGTTGAATGAAGAAGGACGGAGCGCAAAATTAAGTCAGATGGAATGTAGCGCATCATCTGGGCTAGGCCAGGAGAAAAGGCGACGTAACACTGCTGACTCACTTGTAGTTTGAGCAGATTGGCCCGATTCTTATTGCATCATTGCGTAACCTAATGAATGATGTGGCTGTTATTACCATTTTTGCAATAATAAACATATGTTACGCAACTTGCTGCTAATGATTCACTGGAATAATCGCGCTACCTTACCTAAGTATGATTTTGCTGCTGCTTGATAAAGGAAGATTAAAGTTGACAAAGTTTGCAAAGTGTATCCTCTCTGAACCCCTAGCTTCACCTTATGATTCGCATCCCCACGATCAGGCTAATCAAGTGTGTGCGCTACTCTAGTCACCAGGCCGAGTGCACATTAGCTACGCAGGTGAGCAATCAAACATTCTTCCGTTCAACTATAAGCCTCTGATGGGTTAGCAGGACTAAATGGATTAAACGCAGTCCGGCCTTAGAAGTCGCTGTCCGTCATAGGTTTAGTTTCATGTTTGTTGATGCCAAAGTAGCTAGCCCAACGCATCTTTGGGATTTCTAGGCACCAGCGGTAGAATTGTGCCTGCTCGGAGGAAAATCCTGCTTAAATCTTAGTTCCGTTGAGGTCGAGAAACTAAATTTCTGCCCCACTCTCGTTCTTATTGTGAGTTCAACATCACCCGCTGTTGACTAGGCTACAGCCTATGGAGTTTGGACCTCGGTTTTGTGCACTAGTTGGCAATCTTGAAGGTGGATACTCACTTACTCCTTGTTGTTTTAGTCTGCTGCAATATTAATTATCTGTGGTTTCAGCCCCTATATTACTAGGATTCCACCCCAGGTGGAACACCATTACTAGGTTACCCTGACAATTCTTACTTTGTTCGCCACAATTCAACCGATGCTGTAGTCTTGGTTGAATGAACGAGGCAAGTTAGCCATTGAACACTGGTGACCTAGGTGCGTGGCTATGCCCCTTAAAAGTCACTGCTACATAAGGTCTCCGCAAGGTTTACTCCACACTGATTTACATTTCATAATGGTATTTCGACTTCCACTTATTCAAAGTGCATTATTTCTTTCAAATGCCTCATTGCAATCATTTAATTCCATTTGTCAACTTAAATGAAATTATGGCAAGCGCTCAAATCTTCAAACTTATTTAGGTAAAAAATACTTGGGAATTGGCGTTAAAATGCTCGAAGGATTCATGTAGCTTTATTTCAGCATTGTCAAGGTCTTCATTCCCTTTTAAATTTACAAGAGCTAACTTTTCACAAGCAGTTGGTGTCAAAATGAAAAAGCTTTAAACAAAAGCACCTTAATTAAGAGAGGCTGGTCATGGTAAGGGGTAACACTTGCCTACGACAAAATCGGCATCCACAACAGTAAGCTGAAGGCAAAAAGTGGAACAAAGAAGAGGCACATACAGGCTCGTACGGGTGAGGAACAAGGAACTGTGTGAAATTTGAAGCAACGTATGAGGAAAAAACGATGTGTAGCAATTCGTTTTTGAATATTTTCGCGCCTTGCAGACGTGTGAGCTAAATCCAGTGTCAAGCCATACCTTCCATACCGCATGCGAACCAGTATTGTGGGTCTGTGGAGATACACCCACGCTTGTGACGGGTTGCCAGCTCAGCAGTTTTGTTAATACAAGGGTTATGGCTTGCTCGACCGGTTCTTCTTGTACGTCTGACAATAACGATTGCATGATTAAGCCGTACCGCAATTACAACAAATGGGCCGCACGCTCATTTGTGTTGCATCAGATCAGCGCATGATCTTAGCATAAATAATGACTGTTGTGTAGTTTACCACTGACCTGCGCTATTGCAGCTGCCCAACCCTGTGCGAAATAAGCTCATAGTCGAATGGTACCGTTACTCGACGTCATTTCATAGGCACATGAATCCAGTAGGCATTAGATTGACTCTCCCGCTGCATGGCACTTGCAAACGACTACGATAATAGGCTTTGTTTAATCGTGCAAAGATTAAGTAAAAATTGATCGCACTGCTGACCCACAAAAGGTCACCTTTGTTTCACTTAGGAGCTTCTTATTTTTGTGGTGCATCAATGCCAAGACAGGCCTTTTGTTTACCGACCGTGTTAAAGATATGCGCACTTCCGCATGAGAGATAATTAACGCAAACCACGCCTTCATTATTTCGCACTTAAAAATTGCAGTCCATCTGGTGCGCCGTTTTATTCTTGTAATCATGCAATGCTAAAATATATAAATAATGTGAGCTAACTACAACTGATAATCTACCAATGGTTCCTAATTCCTTGTGCAATCTAATGTCGCGTTAACGAATGAGCAGAACTAAAACTAATGGAATTGTTTCCTATACAGATTGCCTATACTTTCATCAGAGTCATTCACTTGTCTTTAATATTTGAGCAGACTTCACCATCGTGAAAAAGACATCATAGACTCAACCATAGGCCTTAAATTGACTCTGATGTATTCCTATGTTTTACGCAGCAGGTTTCGCAGGTTTCGCCTTTGCCTACCAGTGACTCATAAGGATAAATTACCTTTGAACGAAAACACTACTTGGAATGTACTTTTATTCAATGTCCAATGTAAATTACAGTGACAGAGCTTATTGCCGTTTTTAGCATTTGCGGATTAATTCGGAACCTTTGGATAAAAAATTACATAAAGTAAGACGTTTTTAATCGAAAATAGATGGGATCATTTCAGCTTCTTCAAATGCACTCTTTTAATCATAAAGCATTGGCATTAAGATAAAGGGCAAAATTTGTGCCTAGACGGAGGTGGAGATTATTTGAAGGAAGACTCCTTTAGCATGAAACTGTGCATTCATTTTTACTTCTCAAATGATGCCACTTGTATCGACAGAAATTGTGGGAATTTCTTGCGTCAAATTAGTTCGATGTATGAAAATGGATACGAGTGGAGTCTTGCGTAGCCCAATAGCTACAAATATCGATGTTTGAAGTAAAGAAAATCTGACCGACTTCACAGTATTTGTTCCTTAACAACAATACTCACAATATGTATTTTAAGTTCTACTAAGACTCAATAAAACCTAAGTTAAACCATTGTGCATAGTTCATGCGAAATCCAGTTTGTGCGCATTGTAGCTGCTGCACTCCCACCACTATCTTGAGACTTTTCCGACATAGTAATGAGCAGTAAGAGGACGGAAGTGGCGCTAGACAACTCTAAGCGCGATTCGCATTTGGCCTAGCGACCGGCGATTCGGGCCGTAGAAGCATAAGGCAATTCCAGTTTGCTCCACTAGACGGTTCTCTGGATTTGGTTAGGCAAGTTTTGCTTCTGTGTCAAAGGGTTACTAAAAACTATGCTGCAGGTAATGATACCTTATCAAGAGTGTAACAGTAGACCACTCTGTCTCAAACACTTCATCCACGTCGATCAAAATGCAAATTTATCATCACCAGGGCAGGCCTTTTCATTCCTCTTATTTTTCTGTTTGTAAATTTCAGTTTATTAGTGAAGAAAACTCTACAGGAACATACAACGTTGTCAAGATACCATCACGACTTGAAGAGAAGCATTAAGGACTTAAAGAGTTTTGTGGTGACCTGCGTTAAAGTGCCGCCAGAAGACAAAATTAAGCATTCCAGTGTCCCCTCTTTATGAACTTCACGGTGTCGGCATCTTTTCCACACCTATAACTTGTGATCAAAGCCCTCTTTAAGGCATCGTGGCCGAATGGTCTAAGACGCTGGTTTTAGACACCAGTCTGAAAAGGCGCGGGTTCGAGTTTCGCCGTTGTCATTCTCCTTCATTCCTAGCATCGTCTTTAATTTTCATACAAAATGATGCATCAGAAAGGTAGAATGGTAGGCTATTAGTTAATACAATTTAGTCCACCCTTCTTCGCATCCACAAACGTGTGCACGGTCTTCATCTGCACTGACGAGCGCCTCCTCCCTGCCCGATAGTACGCTAAAACAAAGCAGCAAAGAAACAGGTAAAAAGGGAAAAATATGAGCGGGAACAAACAAACAATGGAGCCACAAAGTTAACAACCAAGACGTGCCTAATAAGCGACCTTGTTTAAGAAGCTCTCGTCTAACGCCCATTGCGAATGAAATTATGTGTGCCATAGCAAAACAATCACTAAGCAACCAATCTTGTAAAACATTTTCACTTCCCCACAAATTGAGTTCCGTTAGCCGAAACCGCACCAGTCACGAAAACGAGGAAACCACATTGCCGAAAGACAACGTATTAAAAAGCGAATCTAGCGGCTACTAAAGCAACAAAAGTTACCACAAATAAAGCAGTAAATTGGGTGAGTAACTGTAGAGAATCGTGAAGGCGTCTAAAAAGGATACCTGCACTAAAAACCCACCATTCGACTTGGTAGGATCCCTACGACTAAGAATAAAAAAGCAGTATAGCAAACGTGATGGACTAGAGGGAAACCCTGCCAGAGACAATAAATGACTGAACAACCATCAGCGTCATATCCAACGTTGACAGTGCATACTGCACTTTTTCGCCACTAAAAGGATGCAACCTCACATTGAATACACAAGTCATGGGCCAAAGAATGCACTTCGACGAATTAATACGACTAAGAGAGATGAACAAGAACATTGTAAAAGACCCATCAGCTTAATAAAGTTCACAGCATTAAGGAGGACTCACATTCCACAGTGAAATTGGGACCCAAAAGCAGCCACAGGCACCGGCGCAGAACCCACACTTCCGCCATTTGGTGAGCTAAGGCGGAGCCAATGACCTTGAGCCCAAAGTATAAGAAAAAGAAAAGGGAAAATCTGCAATTAGAAACAAATTAAAAGCACCAAGAATCTTAAAATTAAAAAAAAATTTCATTGAATAAAAAAAGGCAAAAAATCGACTTGTACCGGATTCATTTAAAACATTTCAAATTAAACTAATAAAACAATAAACAAACTAAAAGACGCTTCAAGGCCACACAATACACTCTCGTGCACAAAAATGCATCAAGTAAAAAATGGAAAAATATGACGTAATCCACAAAAAACGAAAATGCATGGAGAGGCAGGAAAACGACATCTGCCAGAGAAATCAAGAAAAAATCAAACAATTCACAACAAAAGTGCACCCCGCGACCATCAGAAATGACGTCACATGACCTTAAGGGCGGGATTTATCGATCATTTGGGGAGAAGAACACTGCCAGTGACATTCAAAGAGGGGGAAACCGATATCAAGTCTACGAAAATAGCGTCACGTTAACTTGAGGTCAGGATGGATTGATTAATTGGCGAAAAAACACTTTTAGTGACCCTAAGAGAGGTAGAAATCGATATCCAGGCCACGGAAATGAGGTCACATGGCATTGAAGGCAGGATTTATAGATAATTTCGCAAGATAAGTGCACTTAGAGATATTGAGAGCGGGGAAGATCGATATCGAGGGGACGGAAATGACGTGAAATGACATTGAAGGAAGTAGGAGAGAGGGCTTCCACACTTCCTACATCCTTTCTCCTCCTCCTGCTGCTGCTTTACCTCCCGTCCCCTACTTACCTACTTACATGCCACTTCACCTGCACTGCTATCCACCTCAACTTGGAGCACTGCAAACACTCCTCTTCGCATCCTCTTTCCCACTCCAATGTGTGGCATCATGCACCACCGCGCATGCTAGTCATTTCACGTCTATTTGCACACGCATGTGCGCCCGTCGCGGTGACCACGTGGAGAGGGAGGTGGAGGACGCGTGATGGTGGATGGTGAATGGATGAGTAAGTGGGCGGATGGATGGCTGGTAGGCGGAGAGGTGGTGGTGTGGTGTGGTGTGGTGGTGGGTTGAGCTCGTCTAGTCATGCAGCCACGAGGGAGGGTGCAGCAAGGGCCTCATTCATAGGGTGTCATGGGGAGGGCGGGCGTGCGCGCGCGCGCGTGGCTCGCAACAATAGAGAGAGGTGGGAGGGATGGAGGTAGTAGTAGGGTGGGGAGGAGTGAAGTGTGATATGAGATGTGAGCGATAGAAGACGCTTTTACAAACAGAATCCCTGCTTTCGAGATGATGACTGTCACCTTTTCTGTCTGACCGGAAGACCTTTTTTCTTTTATGTAGAATGCATCGAAAGCTGATTGAACAAGAGTGCAAGGTAGAGCTTTGAGTTTTTTTGAGAAAACCACTTAAATGCACTCAACTGATTTGAATTTGGTAGAGCAACTTCCTTATTGATAGCATACAGAAAAGTGGATATACGCACGCATTTACACTTCTTTCATATGCTCGATGTGTATTAGCTTCATTTACCTATAAATAATAACGTGGGAAGGCGCATACAGCTGTACTTCTTTCGCTGCAAACGTCACCGTGCTAGTTATTACTTTTAAATTTCGAGGTGGAATGCCAATACTACTCAGCTGATGCTTAGCAGTCGTTGTGTCGGGTTCCGACAGAGGTCAAGTATAAGGCTGGAAGAGGGGCATCTAACTTACACTGGTTGTGAACCGAAAGTCAAGAAAGGGACTTTTGTTATTTCAAAATATCCGGGTAATGATCGGAGATGGTGGTTCAGGGGAGTAGAGTTGCCATCTTGCTCGCTTACATTCAACATGATTACCCCGTCGTAGTCGATGGCAAGTGCATTTAGAGATCCTAGCCTTAAACGATCTACACAATCAATTTGTAGCACATTTAATTAAACAACACTGCAAATCTTTCGATGCTCTTCATTTCGAAGGGAAATGCCCAGTCCCTTCCAAAGCTGCCCTACCCTGAAGGTGTCATGAATTGACACATTTGGTGTGCGCATACCTTTGGTGTTAAGCACATCAAACGTGTCGGAACCTTTGACTAATGTGAGCAAAATTAAATAGCTTTCCATGGAGATTGGCAGGGTGATAGCAGGAAATACACTCAATCAGTAGTAGGGGAGAAGGCAAAGAGAAATTGTTTGCAGAATACGGACATTTACCAAGTCCCATCAAAATGGATGCTAGAGGGCTGGTGACTGCTACGTAAATGTGGCTAATGCTTAAGCGTTACATAATGTTCCTTCCTTTATGTGTCTGCTTGTGTGTATATCCTCGAAGCATTCCTTGCTGAAATACTTTTTCGGTACCAGAAGTCTGCTCATTTTGTGGATACCCTTTGATGCAATTTTGGAGACTTTGCTGTTGTTTTTGCTGTTGCTTGTCATTTACATGTTTTCTTATCCCCACCACCCACCTTCGGCAGTAACCCCTACGCGAGGGCATGTTTATGCCATCGACGGATAAATGAGTGGTTCACGCTCTTCTCAGCAGGCGCCTCGTTGCTGAATCACCCGCCTTGGGCGGTCAGCAGATCAACGGATCAATAAAATTAATAAGGTCGCCTGCCGTGTATTCATTGCCCACTGCCCAGTTGGTTGGTCCATTCACTGATCTACCCGACCCACGGCGAGTTGGACTGCAAACAATCTCACGGATGGGTGAGTGGAAAATTGTTATAGCATTTGCTCAAGATTATGTTGCGTAGAGTCGTCGGTTGCTGTAAAAATGTGTCAATAACGCACTGTTAATGTGTAATATTCTTATAGCTTAATCAAAGAGTGTTTTTAACCCAATAATGATATTTCGTTGTACAACATTTTGTCCACCATATTGTGTATGAGAAGCAAGCTATTTTAATAAGCAGTGTTATTATTGATAAGTTTTCTTCTTACACGACCATATCATGTACGCCGAGTAAATAGTTTTTAGGTTTTAGGGCAATTGGCTAATATTTTAAATGAGTTCAACTATGGTCCTAAAGTAGCACACTGACAATTTAGTCGCAGTATTTCGAAAATGTTTCACTAGAATGAGGGAGCACTCATATTTCACCTCCACCGGCGCATCTTGCCAAGGCGTTCCTGCAAATCTAGCAGAGCACACAGGCAAAGGGACCGCATGAAAGTTGGGCTGGTTTGTAGATATTGTCTCCTCAAGCAGTCATCATTTAAGCATC
The DNA here is from genome assembly GCA_036345935.2 of Taenia hydatigena. Lineage (NCBI taxonomy): Eukaryota > Metazoa > Platyhelminthes > Cestoda > Cyclophyllidea > Taeniidae > Taenia > Taenia hydatigena. Next base: position 1,982,701 of record JADWOT020000007.1, on the reverse strand, counting down.
ATATCAGCCATCCGTCTGCTTCACTTAGCCTGATTCCCCCACCTGTCTCTCCTTTTCTGCATTTAGCTGAAGGCATGCACCATGTGTTGGAAACGAGAAGTGCCTAAAAGCCCAAAAGGTGACCAGCTCGAAGGACAGCGTCGGAAAGAGGTATCGATAGGACAACAAATATTCAATCAAAGTACATTAGTATCGTCTCGTGTGCATGCAGAATGATGTAAGAAAAAAGCTTAGGGTAAATTAGCACCAAAGTAAGTGATATCTGCTCCTGTAGAACCTTAAAAGGGAATAATGCCTAATGTCTACGCCAGTCGGAATCGAGAACAACCACGCGGCACGCGCAACGAATTAATTTACACGTGCCAGATTCAAAGAAGTCAATCCCACAGCTAAACTCCAGACATGCTCTGCTGCGAGTTGCTTCGTTTGCTCTTACTAATCTTTGTCACGGTATCGTTTCTGCTATTTAGTTCTTCGTCACTGTTTAAATACTGCCTAATTTCCTTTTAACCTCGGGCCTTCTTTTCATCTCTTACTTCTGCCGCCTCCAACTCCATCTGCTCGTCAGTTCCGCCCTCCCAACCTGCCGTTTTCAAGACGCCAAATGACCACATCGAATGGAAATCGCAAAAGATGAGGGTAAGTTGCACTACCCTTCTCTTCCCACCATCCTGCTCTATTTGCATGCGTCACTTTAGTAGCATCACATCTGGCATCCAGCATATATAACTTAGAGAGGGAATGATATGCCTGGCGCCTCCAAATATGCTGTAAAAAGAAGTTCATGCTCTTTTCGCCGAGTTAAATTCTTTATGTTTAACAAAGTCAAATGACTAGATGAGAGGGTAAATGCATCGGTTAAATGAGACGATTAGAGAAAGGAAGGAAATAAAAAAGCTGCACCATAGCACCGTGCGGGGCTATCCTACAACGTTCACTTCAAAGCCTCGATTTCTCCTTTATTCCTGCGGTTTCTTATCCCTGCGCCTGTATACCAACCATTCCTGTATCTGTTTGAGCTAAAAAATGCATGCTTCTTCACTTCCATAGAAGAAATGCATGCATCGCTGGTGTCGTTGATAATCAGAGGCAAGGAATCGTCCAAGTGTAGGATTGTATCTGTTTGTCAGCTCCATAAGAATATTTAGTGGCATGTCGCCGACTCCTTCAATTAGCTTCATACCTTACACTGCGCTCACTGTGCTGCGCTAAATTCCAATGGCTCTTGCATGCATTTGTTACCGCTAAATACATACAGCAGCAGCGGATCTACTAGAATGCAATAGTTTGTCTTATATCCATGCTTTGCTGTGGAGGCACTACAGCACATCACTCTAGACTATGCCTAACTGGATCATACTAGAATTCACTGAAGTACCACAAACTAGATTAGCCACCTAAGCTAGATTATGGTAGGCTTGGATGAATTGGGAAAGATGCAGAGTGACAGGACTATCTAATCAACTGTGCATGCTTCATCCTCAGCCGCGCTTTCATGCGCTACCGTTTAAATCAACCCAACTCTCTTATTTGGTCTGCCTAATCCACCCCACACAACCTCATGCCATGTGGAATGGAGCCTTCTCTTTCTTCCCCCCAAATACTAAGGATCACAGTGCACACTCAAAAGTAGATCTTTTAAAGTCCACGAATGGAGGGATGGGTGTCAATTTGCGTACTACTCCTTTTCCACGCCCCACCTTGCCGCACTTGTTATGTGGTATCCAAAAATTCAACAATCCAAAATTAAGGCTATTTTAACAGTTGGCATCCAAATACTATTGCGGCGTACAAATAGGCCAAAAATCCCGATTTAACTCATAGCTATTTTGAACAAGAGGAAGAGGGTCCTGATTTATAACAAAGGTAAATCAAGTGGGACAAATACAGTCGCACTGTTTATACTAATAGTACACTTGATTCTCCTAATGCGACTGCTTTCTTTATTCCTTCATTTTAGATTAAAGTGATAGCTCGATATGAGAAGGAGAAAGTGCCAAAATGCCAAACCCACATCCACCAGAGCGGAAAATATTGGGTAGACAAGAGCCTCTAGTTCTACATCTACCTCCTCTGTCATCCCCTGTGCGGTCCACAGTTGGTTCGTCAGCAAATGTGTCAATACTGTGGGCGATGACGCCGTGGGAAAAGAAGATGCCACATGGAAGGGTGACAAGTGCCAACACTCTGCCTGCTCATCCACATCTGACCACTTACTCGTCATCGCTCTGCGTCTGTCCCTGTTTGTCTCTGGTGCTGTCCTTCGTCTCATTGTCGCGGGTGAGGCCTGAGCGAGGGAGGAAATACGAATGAGGGACTGTGAGCAAAGGAAGCTGAGTAAAGAATGAAGGCTGCAATGGGAAGGGAGAGGCACTTACCGGTATGCTTGGTGACGTCGTCGAGAGATGGTGACGTCGTCGTCAGTCGTCCTAGGGAAAACGACTTGGATGTATGAGTGGGGAAGGAGCCTGGAGAGGAGACGGAAACGAAGGAAAAGGTAGAGAATGAGGAAGATAGTGGATGATCAATTGCGATGAAAGGAGAAGATCCAGTGGGTGAAGTGCTTTTCCACGTTGCCGCCAAATGTGGTCGCCACAACATCAATGCTGGCGTTGGTGGTGAGGAAGATGGCGGCAGTGAGGTTGGGCGACGTCTATTTGCACCTACAACGACAACCAGAGGGAAGAAGTGCTCAAGCCGAGTGCGTACTGCTACTACTGCACATGAACGAGTCGCCTTCTGCAAAATAGTATTGGTGATGGCAGTGCTACTCGTGGAAGGGCATGAGGGAACGGAGAATCAACAAACTTTATAGCGATTTGACTTTTCGCAAAGTGCGATCAAACTGCAATACAGTGCATTGACTGTTTTATTGATGAGTCGAATTGAATTATTGACGAGTGGCCCAATAATGGAAGATACCCTTGGGGAAGAATGGATGGTGCCAATTACGAAACAGCATTTAATTATACTTGTGAGCGCGAAAAGAAAAATGGCTTGAAATGCCAGTTGGCCTGTGAGGATAGACATAAGGCGGAAGAAGATGGGCATAAAATGTGCCACGATAATGGCAGAGGCTTTGCTGCCCATATGAGCTTCTCGTCGCATTGTTTAAGGATTACTTAAATGACGCTGGATTCATTTACGGGCTTGAAGGGAAGAAGGGAAAGGGAGAAGAAGGATGCGGGACAGAGTCGAATGAAAGGAGGCAGCATAGCAGAGCCCAGGAGGGGTGCAAATAAGCGAAGAGGGAATAGTTAGGCTGAGAGGCATAAGATACTTTTCGCGACTCGCTTTCCCAACCTTGCATGTGCGAGGTTCTGTATTTTGCATTACAAATTCTCTAATCAGATGGCTACAATTCTGAAAGTACCTATCTAATTCTTTTTAGTCGTTTAAATTTCATTTACCATAAATACGGTCCTCAGAACTTTTGATATCTTTTTCGAGGTTCTTATTATTCTCGGTATGGAATAAAGTGTTAATTCAGCAATGCTTATTCAATCCGCAGCCGATCTTTAATTTCTCTGTTTGCATTGAAAAATTAGGTCGTACACAACTAAAAAGTTGGTTGCTTTTAGGCCATTGTTCTTGCAACTGAAGATTTAGACACTGTCTCGCCTCACCAACGCTGTTCGCATGCAGAACAAGACTTCGAGTTTTGTAGAACGCCAATACACAACACTAGCGCTGAGGTCAAGTACCTTCTCAGTTTGATGAAAGTACGGTGAACAGTGTGGTTGGCTCGTAAGTGAATTCTAATACCACTGAGTACTTTGTGATGGCTGACCCTGAGTTTGATCTGGAGGATGGCCAAGGAAGAAGTTGGGGGCTAAGCAGGGCCGTGAATTACCCAAGTGGTTCGTTTGGCTCGCGCTTTTAGAAAAGGAACTACTTTGGATGTCCACCATTTCATCAAGTGGGAGTTTGCTCTCCTTCGGGTCCTGTTAGTAGTCCAAAGCCCCACTCCATGCAAAATATACATTCCATCCAAATACCATCTTCCGCATTGTCTTTGATTTAGCTTTAGGACATCTCCAATCAGGTTTAACCATAACGGCAACGTTTATTTGCACAAAATATTGCGTTCATTTTGCTTTGAACACAGTATCATCCCGAATCCCATTTAAATACAATGATGGGATGGTGTCATTGCGCCTGTTCCAGCATCCTACGAATCAATGAAGTAAACAATTTACTTGGAGTACTATTGCCTTTAATTTAGGCAATTTGTTAATAGTGTAGGGTCTTAAATTTCCGAAAAAGGTGTTGCGATTATTCGAAGTTATCAGTAGCTGTGATGATTAGGACGACATTTAAACAATAAAGATGAGAGATTCTCCTTTCGTCAGAGTGATTATTGCTGCAGATCTGTCAGAGGTGTCACTAGTATTCCCTTCTGGCAGTCTGCGTTTGAATTTCTTTCGTTAATTCTTTCTTATTTTGCAACATATATCAATAAGGAGCTTTTGTTGATGGTTTCTGGCATTTGGTGTCTTTTATTTTACGCAAAATCGAGGAGAAAATGGATCAAGGAAAAACAAATTTAAGGAGACAGTTTAAGAGCTTCCCGTCAATCGAATTGGATAATCTCTTTCTCCTCTTTCTCTCTCCTAGTCCTCTCCTCAAAGCAAACACTACTAATTAGGCACGTTGTCTGTTAACACCTTTTTACCCATTCTTTCTATTGACAAATTTTGCCCTTAAAGTGAAATATTTTGATACCCTTGTTCGGCATTATGCTTTAATTACATCCACAGAATGTCAACTTATGGCATTTGAAGGATAACAGAACTATAAAAGAGGCTCTACTTCACGTGCAGTTGCAAAAGCACAAAAATGTTTGAAGTGCTGCAGCTCCTTCCTCCCTTCCCTCTTACTTTATGCAAAAAATTTTTGTGACTGGCGCTGTGGATCCATAGCACTTTTCACATGTCACTGACAAGCTGCGATAGCTGTCACCGGGGCTTCATTTATGGCAAGGCCGAGGGAGACGCTTGAAACAAAATACAGGCGATGAAATGCCTAAGTGTTTTGATCCCTTTGGGTCGCCACCATTACTGCATCGTCTTTAGGCAATGCCATTAGCCCTTAACTAGATCTAATTCCCCTTCAGGCTAGTCCCGAAATTCTCAAGCTCAAGCATGGGAGCATACTTTCGTACACAAAATATTGCGCTTATGCTGATTTCTTGCATCTCTTGGCCCCTCTCCTCTATTTTAACCCACACCTCTGAAAACTGTGCACAGAGTAATGCTCGCATTTGGCCCAATCGCCTCTTTGTCGTCGTATTTATCATGAGTCACATTTACGACAATCGATTACTTCAAGCCAATATTTTTAAGCCATGTTTTTCTGTGCTTCAGCACAACCGCCATCTTCATGCACACGAATACCCACTAATTGCCACCATCAACGCATATTATGCAGTCGACTCAGAGACCACGCCATCAAATGACACTCTAAACCACCGCAAAAGAATCATTTTATTCTCAGCGATGCTAAAACTGACACCTTCATGCCTTACTCTCGTCGTGGCAAGTGTTTCCGTTCAGTGTTGCTTTATTTTGATCCCCTCCTTGCCAGTAAGGGCGCCCAAGTGCAAGGTTATCTCGATTCCGTTCAGACTACCAACCAGACAATGAAAGAAAAATGGATATTTTATAAGAGGCGTTTTCATCGACTTAGCAAATGGGCAAATAAACAGCGGTCGGTAGGCATGATGCTGGTGGCTAGGAGGCAGAAGCTGCCTCATTCTGAGTGTGGTCGTTGGTGGTGGTGCTACTGCCACCGCTGTACTTGGTTTGATTTAAGAAACCCTTACAACTGTGGAAGAAAAATACGTGCACTGATTAGGCCTGCTGATGCACATAATCTTGCGCTCCTAATTGACTCTATGATTAAAATACTTCAACTAAATGCCTTTGGCATCACGATAACCTGCCTGGACCCCCAAATCTACTCTTGTTATCCATAATCCTCATAACCACTCGTGTCCTCTCCTCCATGTCTATCGATATGGAGGGCTAGCGCCGAAAAACGTCATCCATCTATATGAGAACGAAGGCAGTCGGGTCTGCACTGATGGTGTATGCCTCCTAAGGATAACGAAATAATAATGGTGTGTGATGCATGTCGTAGACCTCTTTCACGCCATAGTAAGATGTAGAGCAGAGTGGTTTTGTGTGCGTGAATGCAATAGCGTGTGATGACGTCCATGGTGAAGAAAAGGCCTAATCATGAATCTGCGGACATCTACATGAAACCTGCTAGACATATGAGGTATGCATCAGAAGAGTCCATTTATTAGCCCCATAGGGTATGTCGCCAACTCTTACAATTTAATTTTATACCTCTCACTGCGTTCACTGTACTGTGCTTGCTTTTAATGGCTCTTCCATGCGTTTGCAACTACTAAACAAACAGCGGCATTGGCAGACCTACTGGATTACAATAACTCGCCTCATGTGCATGTCCCACTGTGGAAGCACTGCAACAGGGTACTCAGGACCAGGCCTAACTTGATCAGAATAGATTGCACTAAGACACGACTAACCGGGTAAGTCACATAGGCTTTTTTACAACAGACTTGGATGAATTAGGAAGGATGCGAGTTAATAGGACTATCTGATCGATTGTGCATACCCCATTTGTGGAGGTTTCTTCCTACGTTACCATTCAAGTCAACCCCGGCATTCTAATTTAACCTGCCAAATCGACCCGGCACAACTCCACGATGTTTAAACTTAGGCCTTCATTTTCTTTTTCACAGATATTAGGTCTCACAGCGCACACGCAAGAACTAGGTGTGACGATGTCCTCAAAATTGAGGAATAGAAGACCACTTGTCCACATCTTCCTTCCCACACCCACTCCAACGCATCTCGGATGAGTTGCCAGGGCCTCCTTAGTAAGGCCCCTTTATCTCTCCACAGGCCTCATCTTTCAATATGACACCGGCTACTCTGAACAGGAATAAAATCACACTTTACAGGGGCGCAGCACTTGTTTTAGCATAGCTTAGCTTAGATCGCCAAAGACTTTTTAACTCGGCTACTTTACTGTCGCTTTAGTTTGTCCTACACCATCAAGCCTTAGCATTATCTTTTACTCCTACACTTACTCCTTCGACAGCGAAGGTGAGCGCGTTGCTCCTACTTCCCGCTCCATGAATTGCAGGCTGTCCAGATTTCTACCTATCCATCTCATTGGCTACTCATTTTTCTCCTTATGCAAATTGCCTCAGTCTGACGCTCTACAATAACGGGTAAGAATGCGACCTCTTCTCTCAAATTGTTTGCCAGTCTTTTTGAGGCTTGTGTGCGTGCGTATGTCATTGGCCACACATGCGTGCGCGCCTGAGTGTACTTGAGCCCACATAGGTGTGAAGGCACATTTTATCTCATTGACTCCCTCAAGCTTGTCTTTTTAGACAACCAGATAGACAGTTCCATACTAAGAAGTAGGCTCTACTTTGGTTTCAACTCTACTTATCGTCAATCCCCAAGCACCCGTCCAATAACTTAGTATGCCACATTCAGGTCTGATTCTGCTCCTGTTGCTTCCTGATTTTATTCTTGCAGTTTAGATTGAAGTAAACGCCTCGATATGGAAAGAGAAAGTACAAAAACGTCCAACGTGCATCCATCGCAGCGGATAATATTGGATAGACTTAAGCCAAAGGAATGCAAATTGGGTAACACACCGAAAGTCAAACTCGCTTACAAAACCTATTGCACATTTATAAGTTGCTGACGACTTTCTTAACCGGTGCCTGTCAACGCATGTGGCTGCAGCCCATTCATCCATCCTTTTCTAGGCTTAAGCACGAGGCAGAATATAACTTACACTTATCAGCAGGAAAGTATTGGTAGTTGGTTGCAAATGCCAACTTAAAGTCAAAACCATGGTAAGAATGTGCATTCTACTTCAGCAAACCATTTGAATAGCAGGCAAAAATTTTAATTACGCGGAATAATAGCAGATGGTGCCATCTGCACTTCCTTAGACTAAGGCTTACTGTGGTTTTAAGCACATAGGGTATGCACAGCAGTTTATATGGCCACGCAATCATGTTACGCTGCTAACATCGAATTTTCAAGTTGATTACTAGTCTGCATTTGAGTCAAAATATGTGGCACAACCCTTTGAAGTGACCACCAATGACCGACAATGCCTTTATTTTACAAAACCCAACACCATATTCAACCTTAGTCCGAGTTTGAATTGACGCTGTTTATCGTACTCGGATCCAGTTTTGTTGCAGACATCTGTGCAGTTCATTGCAGCATTTTCGTGACGCATAAAGGAAACTGGGTGATGTCTTTATAAAATCAAGAAAATGTCTCCTTATTTCAAAAGCAAACAGCTGAAGCTAAAGCTTGATGCTGATAATGAACTGTGGTTCCGATGTATAAGCGCATGTGATGCTGCTGTTCCTCTGTTAGCCATTCGAGAAGCAGGCGGACGGGACAGCGTGTGTGCCCCGTGGTATGCGGCGTGGTCATCTTGCAAGTTAACGCAACATCTGTCGCTGTCTTAGCATGCTCGGATGCGCAGCATTGCCCACTGTCACCTGGTGCGCCTGTATGTGGTAGTCAATAATAAATGTTAAGGTGGGCTAGCTAATTTCAGAGGCGTGACAGGCTAATTCATGGTTATGTTGGGCGGAGTTTGCATTGAATGATCTGCAGAAAGCATTACACTCAAATGCCTTTGCGCGCGCATGCGGACATGCCCAATGCGCAACTACAACCACTACTTTTAAAAGCAAGAAGACGAGTCGTCCGTAAAAGTGAAAATGCGAATGCCAAAGCAAATGAAAGTGGGTTGCTCAGCCAGACTGTGCGAAAGAGGGGCTAAATAACAGCATATGTATAAGTCATTTGCCTTTGCGAAATGTTTCCACCTGCAAAGTAACAAAAGGCCTCTTACACTCTATTCTAATCCTACTTGCAGTCGGACTAAAATAAATCACTTACAATGAAAAAGTGTTTGTTTAAAGAGTGTGCAGAAAGCACTGCTTTTTCGCACTTAATATGTGGTAGTCCGGTTGCATGCGTACATCACGTATCATTAAGCCTTACATTTTCTCAAGCGTTTAGCATTTTGTCTTCCCACGTTAACCCATTACAACTTGTGAAGGTTCACCTACTGTTAAGTGGGAGTGCCTAGCCATTCTTCGAAAATCTTCCTCATCTCTTACAAATTGATAATTTCAGCGAAAACACCATTTAGTGGTATGTTCACTACCAATCTAAACATGCGTCTACACCAATGCGTCTGCACAATCAATGGTATGTAATTCATGTGTGCTTTCGTGTCCGTGCACATGCACGCACGCACTAAAGGATGCATATATTTAGTCAGTTCCTTGTTACACTTCCCATCCGTCAAAGCAATCACGGTAAACAGAAAGTTAGCTCGACAACTTTTCCCGCTAGTCTCTTCTTTAGCCAGCCAATTTTGACAGGAAATAAGACCACACACAATGTTACTTTGCCATCATCACACCTCTCATTGCCTAGATCCCCTCCTGTATCACACCTCAGGCTCTAAGCACACACACCTTCTAATCTTCCTGCTTGGGGCCAAATTTTTGAATACATCTTTTTCTCCCCTCCTCTATAGTAGAACCATTGTGCAGATCCGTGCCGTTTGACTCAAGTATTACTCAATTCCATTTTAACGCAACATTCTCTTTAGCACATCTTACGCCGCCTAAATCTTATTTCAAATCCTCCTCACAATGATCCTAAATTCGCATGTATATCGCAATGAATCTATACATGCAAAATGGACAGTCAATGAACTGCTCACCATTAATAAGCACTTGCCACTCTCCACAAATCCACGATACACTAGCCGGACGTCGGTACAATTATTTCATCCAGAATCAACAAGTAGTGACGAATGCAAAAGCTTAAGTAAGGAATGATGGAAGTTGAGAGCGGGTAGAGTCAAAGTTAAGAAGAACGAAGCAGAGGTAAATCGTGCTTGAGATGTATGCAGTGAAAATATATTAGGAATTGCATACATATTTAAAGGTGTAGGGAGTTAAGCTTAACGGCTGAACAAAAAAACTTTTGAAAACCATTGTAGCTCTCAAGCACGCATTTAGCATGTGCAGAAGAAAAATTCCTCAAGAAAAGAGGAAGGTGTCAAATCATGAGAAAGAGTTCTCGCAGTCACCTTTCGCGGAACTCCAGCCTTGGCCATATTCTCTCATCCCTGTCAGGGGATGTCACTTTCACGACCATCATCAGATTCCTCGAGCACGTCTCTCTTGCATTCCTCAAAGCACTTCCCTAGTTTTGGATCAATTTCGTTGGCTACCTTTGCGAGGGTATCTACCATCTCCTTGTACTTCTTCTTAGAAATCTTCTTCTTACTCGCCTCTATCAATAAGTTTTCACGACCTTCCCAGCTGCGTTGAAAATTCCTCAGATAAATTATTAAATCATCTGAGTACCTCGAATTTTTCAAATGCATATCCTCTCGTGATGTCGCTCCACCGCCTGTTCTTGTGCTCGCGCATTATGAAAACTTCAGGTGATCTGTTTGTGTATTTTTACAATTTAGGCCCTTTACTTTGACGTTGAATTTGTAGTTGACAATCACCGTGCAGAAGTGAACGGTTCTAAGGAAATCGAAAATGTACTGCAAGCATGAAATTCCCGTCTGTGTGCTCGATATTGAACGCGATCGCTAGAATTAAGCCTAACGTCATCTCAAAGCATCAAATCGTTTTGGGATTTATTCATGTCTCTATTGGAAAGGAATAGGCAAATAGAAGCATTGTTGTATATGATGGTTTCTTTTCTCCAATTATCATGCGAATATCGTCCTCGTGCCTGATCGAAGACGTTCCTTTGTATGGGGTCATTTCATAGTAATGAGCTGCATAAAGGGAGTGTTTGTTGAAGCGATGAGATTTAGCACTTAAAATGCACCCTTGCTTTGCAAATGGCAGAAGATGTGACGTGCTTAGGGTGGCAGAACCATGTCCCGCCCGGATTAGCGAGAGAATGGTTGTGATTGTCACAATGATCCTTTTCTTAGACATAGAGTATCCCCATATGTTCCATACTAAGAAAAAAGTAGCGCAAACAACTGCACGCTTTATTACTTTTCGAAACACTGGAAAGAGATATTAAATTTTGTAATTCATGTGAGCTTCATCCTGGTCTGCGGACTCAAGCACCTCGAGAAGTTCGCATGCGGCCATCGTGCGCGTGCCGGGTGCGCACGTGAGCACCCATTAATCATGCGCGCGAAATGATTTGTGGGTTTTCGTGAGTACCGTGAGCTCCAAGAAACGAAGGAAATTTTGGAAAATTTTTCTCGTGAGAACGTGATAATGACCATGCTATGTGGACCTTTGCAGGAGACCACCCCCAGAGCCCAAAAGAGAAGTCTAATGAAAATTAGGAATACTTACATCAAGCTATCATTAATTGCGGTTTGATTAGAAGGTCTATTTGAGGTACAATCGACATCTTTAGTATCGAAATCGTCCATATGTGGTCGTTTCCATTGTACAGAAGAGAAAGTTGTGGAATCCTTTTCATCGGATTTTCTAAAAGTAGCGGAATAGATGTCGACAATATTGTTGACATTTTCTTCAAATACAGGAAGTGAGATTTCTAAATTGCCAATCAAACTCCATTTTTCAAGAGATTGCGGGATTTGGTTTGTACAAATTCCTAACTGCGACATTTATAAACTAGTGGAAAATACGTTGTTAAGGACAACGTCTTCCTGCTGGACAGGTTAACTATGTGTCCCTTTAAATTTTGGATAAATGATGATTGGTCATTTAAAACCTATGATTCACCCGATTTAGCGATTGGTTGTTACCAGAAATGGAGACCAAAACACGTTCACCATAAGCTGTCCTAACTTATCATAGCTGTTCAACTTGGATTAAACAATTGAATTTTTGAACCGAAATTGTACCAATTGGATAAACGACGTTAGGATTGATCCGCTTTTCAAAGCGCTTAATAAAGCACATCGTGGTACGCCAAAGTAGTTAGAAGGTGCGCTTTTCATCAGTGTGACAAGCAGTTGCATGATTTAAAGCATTTCAAGCTAATCGATAGAGAATCAGTCGTTCTAGGCAACGCAATACTATTCCTGTATACTGAAGGTCTAGTTCCATCCATGGCAAAAATCTTGCACAAACAAAACAATTCACCCCGGCTATTATTATGGTGCTCCCAAGTCGCACCGAATTTTAAATCTCTTTGGATATGTGAATCTTTCCAGGTAAAAGCTTGCTGAGACCGGTGTGTCCTAGCACCCTTTCCGTCATGGAGCTATGATGTCCCAAATTGTATTGCATAGTCGATTATGTCAGCTGGTGCTGACATCCTTCGTTCTCAAAGAGCCTATTAAGCTGCTTTAAATGCATGCATAATGGCAACAATGCGAAGCATGCTTAGATTAATAGCGGGCTTTGGGATTTTTCTACCTCTCAGTGCATTCCTAACTTGACTGTCAATGCAAAATTTCGCACCACTGACTATTATGATAGAATTCGCTAATGCATCGATAACCACAGCACTGACCGAACAGGGCCTCACTTTGTCATTCAAATATCAAAAATACAATTTTATACGTTTACAAAGATAGGAACAAAATGAAAACTAACATTTGACACTGAATATATGAAATTTGGTCGACTTCATCAACAGCCGTAAAGACTTACTACAGATTTGCTTTTCTGCACAATAGGTAATTATTTATTCAGTACAAGCGCCACTATTGATTAATCATAAGTGAGTCCACACAAAGGTTTGACGTGCCAGCACGACCTAGATGGCGACTGAAGGCTGATGTTGTCTAATGCTTGAGTGAAAAGATGATGAGGCCTCAGCCAAGTTGGTCACGTGCGTTTACGCTGACGTCAAGAGTAGAGCAGCCACCACATAATTCGACCTTCCCAGCGTTCTCTTTTCCGGTCACAAGTAGTCGCATTATCCAAAGGAGGTGGTTTTGAACGGGAAGAAACGTTTATGGAGTTTGTCTAGGGTCTTCAGTGATAACATAAAATATGCTTTTGATTTGTCTCCCAAGGATGGCCTAGCACTCAAGCATAAATATATGCATCGTCTTAGCTTGGAGTATTCTAAGCATCGTATTCTGAGGAAGTCGAATTCAAAATACCTAAGGCCAATAAATAAACCCAAAACCTCCAGGTAAGTTCCCATTATTTTTACAACGACCAACGTTTGTGCGTGGTAAGAAGGCGCTCTGCTAAATAAACAGTTTGCAAACGAAGTGTTGGAGGAATCAAAAAATTAAAACTTATTGTTTGTCTGGTTTCGTGCAAAGTAAATTCGAAGCACATTTTCAGCAGATTATGGGCAGAGGCATTGAAAGATTTTGCCAGGACTCTTGACTCCTATATTCGAGAAAAATTTTACGACCTCGGGAGATTAACCTAAATGTGGACGATTCATTAACTCCATTTCCTCGTTCTGGCTTCAGATCATAGAAACAATAGATTAAAAAACGAAGACTATTAATCTTTAAGGTGCCGGAAAGAAGGTGTATGGTTAAAGATTGATTCAGACCTAGAATTAGTTTTGCTCTTAGGTGTTCGTTAAGTCCGCAGGCTGGTGATTTTGATGTTGACTACCCGATGTAGTAGCAAGGTTTGAAACAGAGTAACTGCGTCTCCATGTCTGCGAACAAAATGTCAGCAGATTTAGCGGTCCGCAGGGAAAGACACAATCGATCATGTCTTGGCGTAAGATCAAGCATTCAGTCTAACGGACTATTTGTCATATGACATAAGCGAACAACCTTGTGTGCGTTGGAATTGCAATTAGTAATTATTATTGCTACCTAAAAAGACTTTTGCACTTATGCGCAGTGAATGATGCATGCGACTTAAAGGCGGAATAACTGACCATGCCGAGAATTTGCCGCAAATTTAGCCGATGAGAAGACACCAAAATAAACAGAGCGACACGAATCTAATATGTTACTCATCGCTTGACAAGGACAAAGCAACTACGATTCTGCTCTGAATTCAACCGTTGAATGAATAAAGTGCATAAAACTTTCGTGTACCGCTTTTTCATATTTATTTTGGAAACTGTCCAGCAGTTCACAGAATTCCGCCATAGACAAGCTCATCATAAATATTCTTAAGCTTGGTGAGTTCTACTCCTTATGACAAGGAGGCAAGCCCAGCGAATTATTGCCGCATAATGGATCATAAATTTGTTCTGTAGCCTGTTACACCAAATGCGTCATCTACAGGGAAACTTGAAAATGGGGAAAAGTGAAAATCACTCAAGGCCCAGAACGTCTTCTGCATGCAATTCACATTTGGGAGAGGGTACATCATTTGCCACATCATGCTTGTCACAACAAATGCTTGCTCAGGCGTAGTAATATTACCTAGGATGAGTAAGTGTCCGCAATTCCGACTTCTAAAATCCGAGTAATCAAAGTATAAAATGACACTAGTTGTGTGTAATGAAATTTGTTGCTGCCATAGAAATAACATCAACATGGTTAGTGCTTAGCAAGACATTGGCCCCACCAGAAAGCAATAGGCAATGAACTAAAGCAGTTGTGCCTTTGTGATCGTGAGTGTGTACAATCCTTCGCTTTGCTAGTCATCGCGATTCGTCTAAATTTTCCTGAAAGAAATCATTGATTTTGCCAAAATTTAATTTGTTGAAAACCAAAGCGAAATCTCAAAAATGATTTCGCCAATGATTCTATCATTATCAAATGCTGTAATGCTGTGTTTTTTTAAAGTACCGGGTTCGGTCAGGGTCACAGAGGTGGCCATATTGCCCTAGCTGCGTGGGCTGGCCTCCGGGCCATGCCAGCAACTTAATTTCCTCTGCCCGTTGAATATATATATATCCCACTCTAGTATCCTGCCTTCTTTTGCCTTCGAGGGAGCCTCGGGACGCTGCAAATGCGTTACGAAGCTGAAGTACAGGCGAGCGAGCGTTATTGTCAGTCGTGTCGCGTTGAATATAGTAGGCTCTCTGAAGTGACTTTGTAGCGACTGCATGGATTTCATCATTAGTTAAATATATGCAGAACTTTCTAAGACTCTTGTCGCATGGATGGGTTGGGACTCATGTACTCAGGCTTCTTCGCTGCTGCCGACTGTTTTGACTTTTAAACGCTACTAATTGCTTGAGTGTAGTTAGCGAATCAAAAGTGACGTCATACACTCCAGTTCAAAGGTTATACAAAGTTAAAAATATTTAATGACTTCATTATTTTTCGCAGTATGCTCGGAATGCTTTTAGTAGATTTTCATATTGCTGCTTGGGTGCGTATGCATTATAATAATGAGTTCTTGCACCTACTGATTCGGCATATAATTATGAAGCAAAACTACATTGCCTACAATAGATAAACAGTTCTTGAGAAGCAAATAAACTTTGAGCGAATTTGCTTGTCACAGAACTGACGAAGCTTAAGTAATTCCATCTATTTTCGATTAAAAATCTCATATTTTTTATAATTTCTATCCAAACGTTCTAAATTAATCCACAAATGCTAAAAATAACAACAAGATCTAACACTGAAACTTACATTGGATACTGAACAAAAGTAAATTCCAAGAAATGTTTTTACCCAACAGTCATTTCTCCTTACGAATCACCGGTAAGCAAAAGCTACAGTAGATACATTACAAAACCCGCTGCGTAAAACATAGGAATGCACTGGAGTTAATGCAAAGCACATGGTTGAGTCTATGCTGTCTTTTTCACAATGTTTAAGTCTGCGTACTTTCACAGCAATTTTAGACCCCGTTTGCATTGTCAGCGACCCAAGACAATGATAAAATAGGAATTATAGTTCAAATATTCAAGACAAGTGAATGGCTCCGATAAAAGTGTAGGTAATCTGGAAAAGAAACATTTGCTTTCATAATCGTTCTGCCTACTCGTTAACGAGACATTTGATTGCACAAGGAGGTAGGAGCGAGAGGTAGATTAGCAGTTGCAACTACCTCATATTGTTCATACATCTTAGCACTGCATGATTACAAGAATGCATTGGCGCATTAGACGGACTACTATTTGTAAGTGAGTAATAAGGAAGGCTTGTTTACGTTAATTATCCCTCATGCGGACGTGCACGTGCCGATCGTACGACGGCTGTGTCATTACCACGGTCCGTATACAAAACGCCTATTTTGGCATTGGGGCAACACAAAAATAGGAAGCTCCTAATTGAAGCAAATGTGACCTTCTGTGAGTCAGAAGCGTGATCGATTCTCACTTGATCTTCGCACGATCAAACAAAGGCTATGATCATAATCGCTTGCAAGTGCCATGCAGCGGGACAATCAATCCAATACCTACTAGATTCATGTGCCTATAAAATGACGTCGAGTAACAATGCCATTCGACTATGAAGCTTGTTTCTCACAGGAATGGGCAAATGCAATAGCGCAGGTCAGTGGTAAACTACATAACAGTCATTATTTATGTTAAAATCGTACGCTGGTCTAATGCAGCACAAACAAGCGTTCGGTCCATTTATTGTAATTGCGGTACGGCTTAATCATGCAATCGCTATTGTCAGACGTACAAGAAGGAGTAGTCGAACAAGCTATAGCCCTTGTATTAACAAAACTGCTGAGCTGGCAATCTGTCACAAGCGTGGGTGCATCTCCACAGGCCCACAATACTGATTCGCATGCGGTATGGAAGGTATGGCCTGCAACCGGATTTCGCTCATACGCCTGTAAAGCGCGAAAATATTCAAAAACGAATTGCTACACATTGTTCATTATGTGTTGCTTCGAATTTCGCACATTTCCTTTTATCCTCACCCGTACGAGCCTGTATGTGCCTCTTCTTTCTTCCAATTTTAGCCTTCAACTTACTGTTGTGAATGCCAACTTTATCGTGGGCAAGTGTTACGTCTTACCATGACCAGCCTCTTTTAATTAAGGTGCTTTCGCTTAAAGATATTCTATTTTGCCGTCAACTGCCTATGAAAGGTTAGCTTTCATAAATTTAAAAGGGAACGAAGACCCTGACAATGCTGAAGTAAAGCTACATGAATCCTCTGAGCATTCGACTCCAATTCCTAAGTATTTTTCACCTAAATAAGTTTGAAGATTCGAACGTTTGTTATCATTTCATTTAAGTTGACAAACGGACTTGAATGCTGGCAATGAGGCATTTGAAAGAAATGATGCACTTTGAATATGTGGAACTCGAAATACCATTATATAAGGTGATTCAGTGCAAAGCAAACCTTGCGGAGACCTTGTGTAGCAGTGACTTTTAAGAGGCGAAGCCACACAACTAGACCATTAGTATTCAATGACGCAAATGCGGTCAAGGTCGTCGGCTCATGAATGGCTGGGGAAAGACACTATCAGCAATCTCTGTGCTGACCGTTTGAATGCAAATTTTTGCCTGATAGCAGTCATATGCATCCACTGCCTTTCAGCCGACTTGTGTCTCGATTTCATGGGAATCTATTACCAATCTATGAACACAGGCCTGCAATTAGTGAGTATCCAGGGTCGAACGAAGTAATTCAGACGTAGCCGAAATTCCTCTACATCAAAAACTGTTTCTCTATCTAAAACAAGAGTTCTGAGATAACTGATAGAGTACTTAAATATTGATTGTTAACTTGCCAAACAGAGACCCACTTGCCTCGTTTATTCAACCAAGACTACAACATCGGTTGGATTTAGGCGGACGAAGTAAGAATTGTCAGGGTCAACTAGTAATGGTGTTCCACCTGGGGTGTAGTGTAGGTTCTTCTCCTCCGGAACCCTAGTAATATAGGGACTGGAACCACAGATAATCACTATTGCAGCAGACTAAAACAATAAGGAGTAAGTGAGTATCCACCTTCAAGATTGCCAACTAGTGCACAGAATCGAAGTCAAAACTCCATAGACTGTAGCCTAGTCAATAGCAGGTGAGGCTGGACTCACAATAAGAACAAGAGAAGGGCAGAAATTTTGCGTCTTGACATCAACGAAACTAAGATTTAAGCAGAATTTTCCTCCGAGAGGACACAATTCTACCGCTGGTGCCTAGAAATCCCAAGTTGCGTTGGGCCAGCTATTTTGACATCTACAAACATGGGAATAAACCTATGACGGACAGCGACTTCTAAGGCCGCACTGCGTTCGGTCCATTTAATGCTGCTAACCTACCAGAGGCTTATAGTTGAACGGAAGAATGTTTGGTTGCTCACCTGCGTAACCAATGTGAACTCGGCTTGGTGACTAGAGTAGTGCACACACTTGATTAGCCTGACCGTGAGGATGCGCATCATAGGGTGAAGCTAGGGGTTCAGAGAGGATACGCGCTTTGCCAACTTTGTCAACTTCAACCTTCCTTTATCAAACAGCAGCAAGGTCATAATTATGTAAAGTAGCGCAGTTATTCCAGTGAATCATTGACAGCAAGTTGCGTAAAATGTGTTTATTATTATGAAATGGTGACAGCAGCCACATCATTTATTAGTTTACGTAATGATGCAGTGCAAACTACAAGTGAGTCGGCAGTATCACGTCGCCTTCTCCCCTGGTCTAGCCCAGATGAGGCGCTACATTCCATCTGATCTAATTCTTTATCCGTCCTTTTTTCATTCAACGTAGGATATTTTTCAATATACAGTTAATTAAGTGGAATACTGCACCCATTTGTGTTGAGTCCCACCACCAAGTACGGAGCTACATCTCTGGCTCCACATTTACTACCCCCACTTAATACATGAGATCCAACATTACTTGGATAGACTTGCGTGCGTGTAACATGGGTCGTTGCACTTTGCTGTGATTTGGTGTCTTATACTCCCACTTTAGTTGCCATCATTCTAAAATGATGGCTTTTGATTTTGTTGAAATTACACGAATAGCGACGTGTCAACTGAGACTTCAGAAGCAAAGCGAAGATTCAGATTCTCATTGCAATGCTTGTTTAATGTTCCGAGATGTAGATTTTAACTACGTAAGTTAATTTGCTGGTTCGAACGATTGAATTGGCGAAGGTGGAACTAAGTGGATTCGCCCTTTGAGTAAGTGCTTCTATATTGCACGTCGTTGCATCTGCGGTGTGAAGCATGAAGCGCAGACGAAAGCTATAGGCCTTTGACTCTATGACTACCTGACTACTGAGAAACGTGGCAATTGAGGAGGTGGTAAGAGAGAAAACATGTAATGCGAAGCAAAAACGAACGAGTAGAAAGGCATGATTTAGAAAACTTAAAAAATATATTTCAATATCTGAGCAAAACTGTTTTTAAGCACCGAGGTAAAATCATTCAAATGCGACTGTTGAGACGACATGCATCGTAGACGAAAAATCAAAGGCATGGAAGTAGTAGAAAAGACTCACCACACCCAACCAGTGTTTTTACTTTCCCGAATCTTCATTTTCTTTTCTCCCCCCCTCTCCTTCCCTCGCTCTTTGTCTCTATTCTAACCGAATCCACAATGCTAATTCCACTTGCGGTTCTCATCCGTACAACAGCTAGCCGATTCGTGTAGCTGCAGGCGGCAGCGTTGGCATTATCCCCGACACTACCAAATGCACTGACGGCAACAGCATCACCTATTCCAATGCACTAACATGCATCTTTGTCTGCACGCACGAACGCGCTGCAAAACGGGGTGGGTCGAAGCGATGTACATGCACGAAATGGTCTAAATTGGTAGGGAAGTAGATAGAAGGATAGAGGAAAGTGGGCAATGTTAACCGAAGTGTAAATAGGTAGTAGCCTACATTACTTCGTTCAAATAGAAATTTATGCTCTACCATTGAGTAGACCTCGTCAAAACTAATTAGCTAATTACACCTCACCTTGGTGGCGGTGAGAATTCACTAGGTGTGCAGGCCACTAAAAGGGTTAGCACCTGGGACGTCTCTTGTCGCCTCTTAGACAAGAAGCGACAAGTGAACACAAAACTCCTGACGGAACGGTTATCATTGGGAAAAACGAACTCCCATCATAGCTCTCAGTTTAATCAACTGCTGATAAATTATGGCCCTGCTTACTTAGTTTACTTGCTCAAAGGCTATGGAGGCCAAGGATTAGGAGACTAATCTCGTATCCCCTACACCCGGAGCTGTCGCAATTATGACAGACAAAAGCCACCGAAAGTGAACCATCTCACCCCATCTATTTTATTAACTACCCTTATTCCCTTAATTACTTATGTGCTAATGTGCAGAACTCAGTATGCCTAACTTCAAACTTTCGTGCCTGCAAAGTAAGGATGATTTCCAAAAGGTATAACACCATACTTTGTTCGAGCGACTGCGAATTGTAATTTATTTGGCTTTGTTCCGTTGATCCATGTAATCGATATTTATGGGACCACCAAATTCACACATTCGCACCAACAATTTGGCTTCGCCGCATTGTACCACACTATTTATGTGTTGGATAGTTGGTCGATAAAAACGATTAGATGTTGATGCATTGCACAGCACGTGCAAGGTGTAACGGACACGTTGAAAGCATCACAGTGTACGCATCCTTCGTCTTTTTTAATTGAGCTTGCCTTACAGTATCGTTCCCGCCATCCAGTTATTCGTCAGTACCTTCCTTCTGATTCGTCCCTCCCTGCCTTTAAGCTTTTCATTCTTCACTTTCGACGCCTCCATCTCCATCTGCTCTTCAGTCTCAACCACTCATCCCACTGTTCTCGAAACGCCCAAGGCCCAAAACAGACAGATTTTATATGAATTATGGAAAAATTATGCCACTAACCCCTCCTTTTCTCGTAGTATCTTTTCTTCTTTCTCTTTTGACTCATTTGCGCGTGTCATTTTCATATCATTGCGTTCGGCACTCAATGGAAATCACAAAAAAAAGGAAAAGCTTTGATTAACATCCTCGAAGGTAACGTTAAAATGAACTTATACTCACTCCGCCGAGTTGATTCCTCCATATTTAATTTAATCAACTGTTCAGATGAGCAAGTAAGTGCATCGATTATGTGAATTGATGAGGGGAAGGAAGACATTGAAGAATTCTTCGTCACAGCACTGTTCGAGGTCACTCGCCTTCCTCGCTCTTTTAGCCGAACGGGCACGTTTCTCTACATCTACGAAAGAATTGCAAACATGCACCAGACGCATCCATTTATTAGCTTCATATGAATCTTTAGGGGTATGTAGCTGAGTCTTTTAATTAATTCCATATGCCGCAATATGCCGCCTTTAGGCTAAAAATTGAGGCTGATAGACGCTAAATGCTAACTGTTTTGCCACCGTCGCCGGCTAACTCGCCATCAAAACATATGCGTGTCGCTTGCATTCGGTTCTTTCCTGACAGGTAGGTCTGGAGTAACTAGGTTCCTGAGTTGGTCTAGAGGTTCTTTTTAGGAAGTGCCATTGGAGCACTGCTTCGCCATTTTCTCTGTCCTTTACTTTTGCATCTACAAATTTTTAGTGTTCTAAACGTGAAGATAGATACCTGAATTTGTGAAGTGATCAATAATTTTGCAGCTTCTTAGGTTTTTTTTATTGCTTGTGAAACCAATTATTTAAATGACAAAGGTAATTATTTAACTGACAATTGTGATGAATTGTGGTAGAGGAATGATTTAAAACTGTTGATTCCCAGTTTTACCCTCATAGAATCCGCTCTTTAATTTCTCTCTTCACAATGGCTGATCTGCACATAGAAGCGCCTATTTTGTTTTCCACTTTTTCCAATTGAAAATTGGCATCCAGAGCAGATAAAAGTAGGAAAGGCAAACATTACTTGTAGAGGCACCAGAAAGAGCAGTGGCTTGCATATTTGGAATAAAGTATGCACAGTACTAAATAATGGCGATATTGCACGATGTTATTGCCATTCGTCTCATTTTTATACGTCGATGGATTGGGAACTGATGCGATTGAGTGATGACGCTTTATCGCGACTGAATTTTATTCTGTTGCCTTTTCCTTTCCAACCTTTATTTGCATGATTGGCTTGAACATTCCTGAAATTCAAATCACTACCTCATGCGCACTCACATTAATGATGATCAAGCTGGACCCACAAAACGAAGAGCGAAGAATCGATGGGTTTAGTTCTCTTTAATGGATCACATCACACGCCCGGTAAAATTAGTGACTAAAAGTTTCGTTCACGTGCATTACCGCGTGTCCCTGCCGCAATAGTGCCTGTCAAGTTGAACTTTCGCTTAACTTACCCATATAATTAAATGAACTTTTAACGCTCTTGGCGCACATAAGTAAAGAGTAATGAAAGCGTCAGCTCTAGCTGTCAGGGGAAGAACGGCAAAGATAAGCGTAATGGAAATGTGCATGCCTATGTGTAAGTTCAAATACATGGATAGATCAGTAATTTCATGCCAAAGAAATCGACTATGCCTATGCATGCATCACTAATGTGAAAACATCCTTAAAGGGATATCCTCACACAAACACATCAACAACGATGATAATTGCATGAAAGCAAACATTTACATACAATTATTCGATTTTGCTAACGCATGCATTATTTTGTGCAAGCATGCGCAGTTAATTCTAAAAACGCGATGCACATTTGCGCATGCATATAACTTAAGAATAAAGATTATGTGCATACACATTCGCATGCATACATGTATTCATCACCGTAAATACTATCCCGAGAACACTGCGCTTCCAAACAGTAAGAAATGAATGTCTCCTATTTTCGTCATTTTTTGCCCATTTTCACATACTCGATTCCAAGTGCAATCCGGATTTATTGGTTCCAATTTTGGTAAGGAACACATTACCGCTGGGTAGTGTCTAGGCTTTTTCCAGAACCTCACCTTATGAGGCACAGACATTTAAGTGATTTAAGGGTTACGCTTTTCTCTCTACTGCGTGTTATTTTATGTCCTTCAGTTGACATTAAGTGGTTGTTATGGGCATCCACAATTAAACCAAAAGCTTTAGAATGTACTTTTACCCCATCCATTAACCTGCCAAGTTGTGCTACTCAGTTCTGCTTCGTTAACGCCCAGAATCCATTAATAGGGCGAGGATACCCTTTAAAGTTCTCGGGCGCATACAATCTTTCCTAGAGCAACAAGTTCATTTAGATCGACGCGTGGAGCATGGAAGACACTGAGCCTGAGGAATGTATGCATGTACGACCAAAACCAGGCGTTACGATGAATGTGAGTCGGCGGTTGCCTTCACCGGCTAAACAGGCGTGTCAGAATCTTCAGAAGGTGTCTCGCAGAAGATTGTCCGAAGCATTAAGCTACAGTGATGTGGCCGGAGTTACTTTCGCCGTTCTTCTTGTGGCCATTGCTGTTGATATCATTTGCACCCTCTGCGCGAGAAAGCGCAAACGTGTAAGTTTTAGAGGTGTTGCTATTCCATTTATGAAGATCTATACCAACGTGACTGAACCATTTTATTCAAATCAGCTACTCGTTGGTTGCCTTAATGGAGCTGTCGCTTTGAATAACAGTTTTGTTTGCCATTTATGGACAAAAATCATTCTAGGGTAATTTCGATGTCAGATTGGTTTTGTTATGGCCTCCCATCCTGGCGATTGTCTGCCGCTATTTTTGCCATCCAATCTTTAGTGCGTTAGTCTTTGACCATCAAAAAAGCATGGAAACCATTTTTCGCTATAGCACTTAGGGTTGCTAGACCTATTCGTTCCATGCCCCTTAAATATTTACCTGAGCAAAGTGTTAATTTCTGCTGTGCAGTATTCGCGTGTGATTTTGACAAAATGGTGAGATTTATGTGTAGCTAGGCCTTTTACTTATATTGCGAACCAACCAAAGTGTAGTGCGCGTGACATTTGGTGCTTGTGTCTGATTAGTTTTCATAGGAGCAAACAAGTGAATAAAATACTTCTACCTTCGGGGTTATAAGAAATCCCTCTTATGGAAAATTGGGCTTTAGTGTCCTAACGTGCAAGCATCGTTTGCATTCAGGTGCACAAATTATCCCTTTTGCTTCAAACATAGGGCTGAGTGTTCCATAATTAGAAGGATTTGCGCATGACCAAATTTTCCAGTGCCACTTCGCAGTCTTGTCTGCATCTACCAGGTGTGCTCGTATAGCAGTTCAACAAGTTCGCTTTTCTTCTAGACGAAGCTGCAAAGAGACTCTTGCAGCAGTTCCGATAGGCCACACAAACTCGGCATTGTCATTGCCTCCTTCGTGGTACAAATCACATGGCCGACGACAATTTTGGACGCTGTGAGAAACACGGAACTGGTAGGACAACATCATTATTCAGCGACCTTTTACTTGACCTAGGTCACATTTTATCCAATCGCCAGGACCTTGACTTTTCTAATGCTAGCCGACCAGAAAACTTAATTTTGTCAACGGCTGCCGCTCTAGAAACCATTACTTTGATACCTATCTGAGATAATACTTTAACTTAAAGGCCAATAACTTGACGCGCTGACATTTAATATCTGGTTCTAGAGTTGGTTTATGAAAGCATCGGTTTAGCATTGGACATTAGAAATACTATGATTTCGGTGCCACGAATTCATAAAATACTAAGCGTTTGGGTGGTTCGAATTGCCTAATTATGCTGCAATTTTGATATCGTCTCTAGAATTTGCTAGCTGTTGGCAGAGAGTTAAAATTTACAAAGTCATCGTAACATTTTTAATACCCCTGTATGATAGCGTAGTATGCAACGCTTACATTAGGGCCTAGCTATTGCATTCAAGGTGGAAGGGCTGCAAGGAGAAATTATAATTTTGAGGTGATTCATACAGTCGGTCGGGTCGAATCGCTTTGCCGCGTAGCCATCAGCACATCACATCCAAACTAAATGCTACTTTATCATCGTGCCATGTTTTCATAGGGTTGAGGTGTCAAAAAATATCAGTCTCTTTAAACAATAGACATCCGGTACTCGCTTTGACATTCGAAGACAGGGCTTAATCGACTAGTATATGGCGCTCGGCTCGGTACAGTCTGTTAGCATACACAGGCACCACATGTATGTTATAATGACGGCCAACGCATTAATACTATGAACAGCTCAAGAGTGTAGCCTCACTTATGGATTTAGTACGGCATTGCCGGTAGCAAATACACGCCAGCAAGCTGTGCGCTGGTTCACACCATCTTCGTGCTGCTGCTCTTGGAATTTCGTACCAAGGCGCCTGGAGCCCACACCATTGCTCAATTCGTTGGCCATCGCTTCGGCTTGTTTGCCCACATTCTCACCATCACCGTTAGCCTCCTCACCAGCTTATACACCCTCACCGTCAACATCACCGGTAAGCAACACTTATCTTACTACATACGTTTCGTCGGCGTTCACACAGAATGGCCTGCATTAGTTCTGTCCCCTTCCCTTTGGCAGAAGGTTCAATGGTTTTGAAGGCCGTAACCAAGAATGCAAGCGAGACCGTCATCGCATCCATAGTCTTCATTCTAGTTGGTGCCCTGTTGGTGGTGGCGCGGCGCAGAAGCTACAGTCCCATCATCTACATCATTGCTATCACCATCCTCCTCATTTGTGCCATTCTCATATTCAGTGTGCTGCATGTGCCAACATCCTTAGCACTTGGTATGCTCCTTTCATGACTGCCGTTGCAATGTCGTCTCCAAAGCAAATGAGGTTTGGCTGTTATTGACTTATCTATGCAAAACGCATATTCGCATGTGATATCGGTTTGGAAGGTTAATGATGTTCTGAACATGATGGTTAAGTAGATTCATGGTGATAGGGTGCAGATCGTGCAGGCTCTTATGCATGAAACGAAAGTAAATTAGACTGGAAATGCAAAAAACCTTTGTCTTGTCATCAAAATGTTGTGACAGCTTTTTTGTGAGAGGGTAATTTTATTAACGTGGCTGAGATATTGCGCAGCAATGACATCGGATGCTGAGATGAAGACAGAGACGGAAACGCAACAAGACCGCACCTTCATGGATGGACTAAAATGGCCAACTAAATTTCAAGGCAACTGAATTTAATAGCCTATAAAAGATAAAGCGCAGTAATGCAGACTCACTTGCATAAAATAAGCAAAATGGAAACAATTGCATCAAAAAGGCAGTCGCCTTATATTGAAAGCTTTTTCGCTCAAAACACAAGTTCGCCAATTTGCTCAAATCCAACGTGCAAAAACTAAGCATAGAGATCCTCGCGAAAACCGCGCATTACGTCTGTGCTGTTGACAGAAAATCAAATGATCTTAGTCATTTTGCCATTCATCAACAAGTGTGCCATTGAAGGCAGAACAAATTGCCTAATTACTTAATTATATGGCTTGACACCTTTCGTGCTCACAACCTGAGTACAAATGCTTTCCCTTACGTATAGCGCACTCATGAGTAGGCTAGTTATTACTTACAAGCGAAAGCAATACAGTTTAAATCAGTCGAATTTTAAAAACAAGGCCGATGAAGCCAAGGAATAATATGGTTAAAGTTAAAACCAAGGCTGCATTTTGGAATAGAATGCAACAACTTAAGTAGGACAGGTGAACTTGTATAACACATTGCCATAATCAGTAATCCTGATGCATCATGGAGTCGTGAGTGACTGTAGTGTCACCTAAATTCGACTGATGGTGTTGATTTTTGGGCATAATTTTGAGCTGCATTGTAGGCAACATGGACAGCTTCTACAAGTTATTAAGGTGCTACAATAAATCAGACTATGGGATTGGGGATTCCATGACCAATGGATTCGGTGGCAGAATCCTCAGCGATAGCCTCATTAGCTTTGCTCGTAAGTCGGCGCATTCGCATCACCCCTTGGTCCCTTTCATGTCCTAGCTGTGGCTTTCACTATCCACCCATTAATAGGTTATGAAAATTACTTTGCTTAATATCATTCTCTAGATCACATGGTGCGGGTCCTGCTCGATCAAGCGCTATGGGGGACTTCAGTCAGCTTGCCGCCAAACCATGGAGTACTTGGTCTACTTCTGGCCATCATCATGGCCTTTTGCATTCCATTTGCACTCAGTGTGGTCTGTGGTTTGGGTTTTCGAGCACTGGAGTCAGCTTTCTTCAACGCAGCTCTTCTTGACAAAGGGCAAAAGGCACACGGCAAGTCTTTAATTCCTTAGTCGTACCAGTCGCGACTTAATATTTCCAGAACAAATTACAGACCGACTTGGATTTTGTGATTAGATGATTTATTAGTTTATTATACCTGTAAAAGTTGCGTTTTTTAATTTAGTGGAAATTAATACACGCTTTGAACATATTGAATGCAATGAGTTTTCACTCTGGAAAACAAAATGCTTTGCAATATTGGAACATCGTATCATTGCACTGACTGGCTGACTGGATCCCATCGCAGCCTCATCAACAGCATGCTGTTGTAGGTCTTGTGCTTTTTGCAACTCCGATGCACCTGCTGGGCAAGAGCGGCATTTGGGTCATTTTCGTCGTGCTTCTCCTGCTCCTCGTGACCTCTTGCACGTTCAGCATTGTCGGCGCTTCATCAATCCTGTATCACGATGTCTTCGCAGAGTACATTC
This sequence comes from Taenia hydatigena, assembly GCA_036345935.2. NCBI lineage: Eukaryota > Metazoa > Platyhelminthes > Cestoda > Cyclophyllidea > Taeniidae > Taenia > Taenia hydatigena. Next base: position 1,955,247 of record JADWOT020000007.1, on the reverse strand, counting down.
GAGTGAGCTCTATCCAAATCAATTTCTTGGTAATCTCTGATACCTCCGCCAAAATTTGGCAATAAGTCCATTAGGCACTGCACGAGAGATTGATCAAAAACAAGTTCTTAGGTCTGCATAAATCATTGAAAAATTGTTGTGCACCAAAGAGAAGACAAGATGACTCTATGACACTCAAATGCTGTGCGTGATTCACTGAATTCTCCGGTTTGTCTATTCTCTCTTCAGCCCTTCAAAAAGCAGGTAGACAAAGCAAATTGTCTGCTCTGTGGCAGGCGACGTGATCATCTTGCGAGCCGACGGAACATCTGTCGCTGTCGCAGCATGCTCGAATGTGCGGCATGTCACAGTGATACCTGGTACGACTGCAAGTAATGGCTGATAATTATGTCAAAGTAATTTGCTGACATGACAGCTATAAAATACCAAATCATGGATTAGTTAAACAGAGCCGATGACTGGCTATTTGAACGAATTCTGTCGTTAAGTATTCTACCATTTAAATACGCTCATGCTCAATGCATAATCGGGTAACGATCGCCATCTTTCTGAGAGAATGTAAAATTCAAGGCAAAACTAGGGCTAAGTGACAAGTGCTTGAACCAAATAACAAACTAACGAAATGTTTCCATTTTCACGGAAAAATGCAGCTCATGTAGTATGACAAACTAAAATAATGTAAGCTTGAAGATTGCTAGGTCTACCAGTTCCATCATCATGCTACAAGAAATACTGGCCACAATTTGCAGTCTTCTGAGCTAACATACTATAAATCGAACATGAGTTCGACAATCTGGTTGTGTATTTCCTTCGCATCATGAATTTGATAATGTTTGCACAGAGTTGGCTAGACATGGGCTTTTCTTGCTGACAACACACACTGACGCTCAAAATTGGCATTAGTGACAAAAATTTTGGCACGATAGTAAGGCCACTCTTTTCTCGCCCCTTTGTTTTGACAGGATCAAGGAGGAATGCAGCACCAGACCTGCCATAACACTGGTGTATGGCTGTCGGACACACGGTGCATATCGTGCCTGCATGGACGAGATGTCGAGAAGCGAGCTACCGATTGCCTTTACTGTGACGGCATGCATGATACCAGCATTCATTATGTTCTCGGAAATAGAGGTATGCACATAACTCTATTCTTTTAGGGTCATGTAGTTCTGGTACCAGATTGGCTGATGCCCCACCAACGCAGCACAATGTGACTGCGATGCACTATTTCCATCCACTCGATAACTTAACAGGTTATAATAGCAAATTTGAATGACTGATTCCATTTGGTGAAATACGATTTTACATAGAAGGGCGAACAGATAAGCGGATACGGCCAAATAGGTCCTTGGCGAGAATAAGCGGTGATGTGGTGATTGCCTGAATGCGGTCAACAAGTCATTTATGAGCGCATTTAAAGGGCACACATTAAGAGGAATATCAACTTCAACGTATTTAGCTGGGAGTAATGTTAGGTGCTTCGCACTAAGCGATGTTAGCATCGCATGTCCCCTCTTAAATCGCACTCGATTTAGGATTTCAGGTCCGCACATGGTTTTTCTGTTCATAATACAAACAAACATCCCCATTTAATCTATCAAACAAGACGACTTTTAAAATGCCTGAACTAATTTCGCCGCTTGAAAACGGTGGCTCAACTGATCTAATATGCCTTTTAACCTATCATCTATGCACTCCCGGTTTAGCTAGCTGCAATGTCCCGTTGTAGTAAACGCTGACTCGCCAAATGCATTCATTGCCTCTGCGCACTGCGGGCGCAAATGAGCTGCGATTTATTGTTCGTTCCGTTATTCTTGCACTATTAGCCGAATCCTTTTTGCGTTAAACTCATTCATATTGCAATGTCAAAAGCGAACATAAGGGTAACGCTGGTTTGGCATTTACTGGGTTCGCATGTGTCAAGAAAATTAATGGAACTGGCACTGGCAATAAGGCAACGTAGCGCTTAAGATCATGTTTTTCCATATTTCTTCAATCTCGATCTAAGCAGCATGCATCCTTTGGGCTGCCTGTTGGCGGAATGACCGGCTGACTAATCTTCATACTGACTGAATTGGTGTTTGATTTGGAGAACAAAGGCGTTTGGAGCTAGTCTTCTAAAATCTAAGCAGTTTAGTTTGATATATCTGCGGCACAAAAGCCAATTCCTTCTCTTGTAGATTTTGCATCATAACACAACGCCTCATAGCTTGCTTTTGCACTATTTGCTGTATATTCCACGCCATGAGATGGTTGATGCATCAGATTCCATGAAAATGGCATTTGCCAATGTTTTTTATGCATAAGTTGTCATCACGTTGAGATGCGTACCATAGTAATCAGAAGTGCCACTCAGCCGTAACACAGGCATACGTGTGCATCTGCCGACGCATGTGAGCCAATAGTTGGTGTGAGATGAGTCCATCTAGCTACAGAATGATCTGTCCTTCCTAAAGTATTTTATTGACCTTCATTTCCAAGTAATTTTGGTCAGAAATTGGACGACAATGACAGTATCGAAGCGTTTTGGAGTGTTCAATAACCAGTCTCAGTTGCACCATTGGGCTCTAAAGGAGGCACTACTTCCTCAATCCTATTCCATAACTTAATTACTGGTGGTTTCTCTCCAGGTAGTGGCATTCCTATTTCCTTGTCACTGTTATCGAAAAATTACTCTTGCGATTGCAATCGAAAGTGAAAAAGATTAAATTGAGTAGACAAACGTAGAACGGAATGGGTTGCAGAAAGAATCATGCTTAAAGAGCTGAGAAAAATTAATCGGACAAGTGAGAAGCGCAAGCGAGTGCGAAAGGTAAAAGAACAGCATGATGGCGGAGGTCAGGTGTTTCCCTTGTCTTGAACTAAGAAATCCCATCGAAGTGAGGTTGTTTTATAATTCTTTTTGCCGTTGCTTTCATTTAGTTTAAAGAATTACGCTGGCACATTTAACTACGGTTTGCCTTTTAGTTGGCGAATTTCCTTTTCTACGGTCTCTGCACACCCTTTGTTGGATGCCTTTGCCTTAGCATTCTTTGGGAGCGTCTTTCGAAGGCTGCGCTTCTACTTGGCTACTTCGTTAGTGCAGGGGCATCACTTACCACCTGGTTCGTGCTTGATAAAGCGTCATCATTGGGTATGTTTCTGGCTCTTCTTGCTTTACTGTGAGCTAAAATAGAGGTGTCACTTCTTTATTTATGAATATGGCCCTCTTCAGCCAATCAGCAGTTTGTCGAGGAGGCTGTGCTAATATTACATGAGGTTTAATGGCAATGCCTCTCCAAGCAGGCAAGCTTCTATGGCGTTAGTTGCAGTAAAAGGCTCATCCAAATCTATTTCGCGTGAATTCTAAATTGACTACTGCGTATACAACACGTTGGATATGATGCAATACCAGCACAGACACTTAAAACAGACTGATGACTACATTATTTATTAAGAATTTCTTGCTTTTATCACCTCTTACTTATCTTTTCAACGACCAGATTCCAAGCAGACCCAGATTACGGGGTTAGGGATAGCACTTTTGGGTGGCTTTCTGCTACCTGTACTGATCACTGTCCTCCTCACCAAGCCTCTTCCACCCAAATTGGCGCCAAGCGTGTGGTGCTGCGTTCAAGAAATTGATAATCCTCTCATGCCATGGCCTGAGATCTTCACTCGGTAGGCAAACCAGCAATCCACCTGACCTTTGCAAGAGTACAAAATTTCCTTATCCCCTCAAGCCTTTACATAGCTCAGAACTGTTTCAGTCGAAATTGTTTAACCAAATGATAATGACATGCCTTCCTATTTAATCGTTCAATGCTTGTATCGGACTCCTCACATTGGTTTGATGGCCAGACAAACGGATCTGCGATTTTCTCCACGCCTAAGTGAGAATAAACCACCCTTGTCGGAGGTGCGCAGAGCCCTAGCACCACTGCGTCGCCTAACCTGGTGCATCGTGATTTTCAACCTCGTTGTATTTCTCGGTGTCTGGCAAATACTTGGACACGCCGTACAAACACTCAGCTTCGACCGCTTCTTCTTCCTTGTATGCACTTTTTACAACCCTAGAATTTCTTCGCCCATCAACGAGTAGTGACTACTTTGGTGTCAACGAATTCCAATAAGTTATTAAAATTGAAGTTTCTAATTTCTGACAAGAATTTGTACTGTAGTTACCTTAAATGTTCAACCTATGCACACTTTACAAAGCGCGTACCTTAAGCAAAGCTGTGTGTTTAACAACCTTTTGACAACATTATTAGCAAGGTACATGAGAGATGAGTGTAAGGAGAACTATATGGTTCTTTTCTAACTTCAATACTCTAATTATTTTGCTTTTAAAGGCGACTGCATTTACACTGAATTCATGGCTCTTTATAAAAGGTGGGATCAATTGAAGTTTGGACATACCTATCTACCATCACCTGTCTCGCTTCTTTGTTCCTGCCAACCTGCAATCAAAGGATCTACTTTTGGCGCCGACTTTACAGGCTCAGGATGTTGATGAGGTAGTGATAGGAGCTTCATTTCATTAAACTTACTTTGTAAAGTAGGTTAGGTGGTTTCACTCTTTACGCACTAATTTAAGCACGCAGCTGTTAGCATGGAGGCCCTTGCGCTCTGCTTTCCTTGCAACAAGCACGCCAGTATTTCCAGAATTTCGATTGCTGTCACATTGATACTCTATGAACTGATGTCTTCTACTCAAAATTTGACAGCAATGTTCTATCCTGTTTCAGACGCTGGCTGCCCAGACTTCCCCGCAGAAAGACACATCAGACGCTGACATCAGCACAAAGCAAGTATCAAGATTTTCACTGCTTTCAGAGTGCTCATTGCAAGGAAGACATTTAAATAAATCATAAGACATGTTCAAATAAAGTATTAATAAATCTCATTTGTAAAATAACGGCCAGAAATGGCAGCAGCTGTTTTCCTTGTGAGTACAGCTCATTATGCGGACTTTGGGCACCAAATCGACTGCGCGCAGCAATGGGCGATTGCTGAGGATTGGCATTAGTGTGGACTTGCTATAGATTCCCGTGATGCCACTGGAATCCTTTGAGCGATAAAGTGCTTCTGGCAGGTCTCGTTTTATATCACCGCAACGCGCTGACCCCAAATGCCTTTGATGTCTCTATCTCTTATACGATTATGCGTCCACCATTATTAGGGCAACATGTTCTATTACTCGAAAATCACATCTTGTGTTAGCAGTGGAATGCTTACATACAAGTCTGTGTAAAACCTCTGTTAATAATATTCATTTGCTGCCAATCTGTCATCAGAGGCTTTAGATGTTCAGCGTTTTATACGTGAGAGCTAGCTCCAATTCAGCTCTACGATGATTTCCTTGTCTTACTTATGATTCGCTTAGCATTTCTAGTTCCGTGCAGTGTCTCTGGTATCACAAATATTATAGGGTAGTTGATCAAACATCTTGCCTAACCACGTCAGAATGTATTAAGCTAAGAAAAGTATCATACTCATTCCAGAAACTTGTAACCAAGTGAATGACTGTGATTGGGAAAGGGCTGCATCCCGGCCTTACCGACTGTGTGCCCAGCTAATACGTCACGACGTGCCAATTGTTAGTAGCGAGGAATGCGGCCTCAGAGCATGATGTGATGATGTCAATCCCTGTGTCACAGTCTGGTTTAAAATGAACAGTTGGGTGGAAAGTAGCCAGTATATCTAAACGTATTGAAGCTTAAGACACTGTTGGTTCCCGAAAAGACGACACTTTCTGATCCTATGATACCTCATCTCCATGTCTCCATCTGGCCACGCTGCTTGACCCAGTATGCAAAATATTCTCCTCACTCCGTTTCAGGATAAATTAATGGGTTCGCAGTTTACCCAAAGTAATTATTTTCCATTTATCTTGGCCCTCTGAAATTCTGGCACGCACGCATTATGCTGCAGCTGAAATTAAAGTGCGCGTGGAATGCATCGTTACCGTACGAAATGTTGCGAATGTTGTCTTACGCGCGAGTGGCCGATGCTTTCGTTCACATCATCCTTACGCGTATGTTTTTGCTTATAAAACTTGCTTCATGTTGAGTGAGCATATTCATGCTTTCGTAACTCATGGTTCACAGGCATAGATATCGAACTGTTAAGACAATGGTATAAATACGCAATAGCTTTTACCTCCCGATTTCATCATGTTAACACCAATGCAGTTCATCAGCATTGTGTGCTGCAAAATGCATTAATCTGTGCTCTACAATGATTATTTTGCGATGTAGAAGCAAATTTCAACAAATGCAGAGTAACAAACCCTTGAGCATATTTTGAGAAGTTATGAGAATGAGTTGAAACACTAAATAATGTTTAAAATGCATGGCAGATAATTGCTGAGTTAACTTCGTCAACTCCTTTAAAGCATTTCTCCGACCACACGCCTTACTAGCTAGCCTCACCGTATGCATTATGGTACCCACAATTTAGTCTTAAGCGTGCGCGTTGACTACCGTCTTTAACTTTATTTATTTAAATTTAATCGCCAAGCATGTGGGCAGATGTTTGCATGTAGACGGCATTGTGTGACGCTGTACCCCAAAATCACTTTAATTTGCTCAATATCATAAGGCTTTTTAATACTTTAGCAAGAAAAAGGTGATTGCGACCAAATGTGTCAGGCTGATTTCGTAATTAATCAAATTACGTGTGCTGGTTGTAAAAATGGAGAAAATGCAAGATGCACTCAAGCGCAAGACAAAAATGTCGCATGATTTGCCTGAATTCGACGTCTGAGTAACGCGTATTTAGACCAAATAAGGATTGAGGAATTTCTACCGTCGTGGCATGAGCATGTTGCAACTTATGGCTCATATAAATAACTTTATTGAATGATTGTTTAAGAGTCATAATTTGAGTTTACAAGGAATATCAAAGGACTAATTTCATTGATGAACCGTCGAGAGCATCCCTCTCGTGTTTCGGATTGCATGACTTAGCAGACTGTGCAAAACTATGCCTTCGCGCAGTCGAATACAAAATTAATTGCTTCCAATTAACAGCTAATGCATGGTCTATTTTGGAACAGAAGGAGAACAATCTTGGTTTTTATTTGGCAGTTCCTTAATGTGGTAGAGAATGGTACTAGCATAGGATTTATGGTTGCTTTGTAAGCTATAAAAATATGCCCATCATAGCAATCTCAGCTGCTAGTATTTATTCGAAAAGCGGTAAGCAATAACTGGCACAGTCAGTCTTCAATCACGGTATCGCATGGGCAATAACCTGCAAAGTAGGGTGCAATATTTTCACGGAGAATTGATAATGCTACATAGAACTGAAAATGTCATCATGTTGTATGCTACTTGACCAACAATTTTATCATGGTGCTTTATGTGCTTCTCACCGAAAATCCGCGAAAGGTATCCTCTCATTTTTCGGTTTTAGCTTTCACTTACCTTCGGCTTTACACTTGGTCTCGTTAAATAACATCGATGTGGGGAAACTGAAAGAAAATCTTCTTTGTGACTGCGATTGACTCTTGATGCTGAAGCACGGTTGTAGGTTATCGTCTTCCCCTTTTCTATGACAGCATTGCCAAATGTACAGTCTTGTCACCAGCTCTCTCTTTTGCCGGACGGTTCACTTCTCCTGACAGATAGGTCAGAATTCGTCGGTTTTGACCGTATGCTTTACGATAAGTAAATGTCGACTTTATAGACGATGAACACTATTCCCATAGGTAATGTAAAATTAACTAGACCGGAAGTACAGCACTTGATTTGCAGTTTATTTGTCAACGTCAACAATCGCATTATTCGCACGTCCAAGCACCGATCTTGTAAGAGATCAAAACTGATATGCGGTCACTGCATCACGAAATGTCTGATGGCGAAGACTGTTTAATGATGGGGAAAAGTGGAAGCCTTACTAGGTACAAAATAATAATGGATGCTCAGACCCATTTCTGGCGGCCCTGACTCTCAGCTACCTAGTTTCATCCTTTATTGGATGCCGTTTTTCCGCCATCGAAACTAATTCGAATGCTGATTTTCTGCCCATCAATAGCAATAGCAGTGCACACTCGACTCGACCAATCCATCTGTTTAAGTGTTATTGCGGGTGCAAACGGACGTGGATTTCGCCTAACCTTACCATCGCCATCCTCATCAACACTAGCATTAATATCGGGACGACCATAATTAGCACTTCACCCATAGAATATTGTCCTGCCGCTTCAATCGAGCATCACCCATTTTCCTTAATCCCCACCTTCACCCTCGCTTTCGTCTTCCCTCATGCACACCTCGAATCTGCATTCCGCAACGCTAATGGTGGCAACATCACCACCTCCCGGCGATGTTATTAGACATATCGGTAAGTAACTTCCCCTTCTCAATGCAGCCTTTAATCTTTAGTCAGCTTTTACTACTCACACCTAATCATTCGTGTGTCTACCCCCACTCAGGCCTCATCCGTGACAGTGGGCGGGCGGAAAACCTTAGGGATCAACAGGGACAAGCGCAGGACGATGGCGACGAGGTTGGGCTGATGTGAGACGAGGAATCAAAATGTGATCTATCTGACCATTTGATTATGACGAGTCGGTGGTCGGATATGGATGGGCAGGCAAAGTGACGGCACTTACCATTCTCACGGGATGGCGTCCGGTTCTTTAATGTCGGCATCGCTCACTGCAGTAACAACGTTGCCGGAAAGCCAACTGTTGACTACGCAGGGGGCGACAAAGGAGGTAGGTGTGGAATCGAAGGCCGAGGAGGAAAGGATGTGGATGCGGCGAGAAGTTTGCAAGAAGGAAAATGCAAGACATTCTGCAAATTAAGTTACCTAGATGAGTGACTACCATTTGTGCCATTGCACGTAAAACCAAGTCGGTTAGTCGCCCATCTAGCAATTGTCTTAATACATTAGTCGAGAGCGCGTTTGCTACGCTCCTCTTCTCCCAGCTCATCATCTGCTACTTCTGACTCTCCCTCACCTTTCAGTAAGTTTGCACTCTTCATTTCCTTCCCTCATTTACTATGCTGACGCCCTTCCCACCCAAGAGAACATACTTTCTTCTCCGGCTCTTCTTCCATTGTAGTGGTTCAAACGACTGAAGAGGCGTCTTCGCTACCTGTGTCCTCGTGCTACTGCTGCCATCGCTGTCTCCAGCTCTAATCTCACTGATTAATCTCTTAATTTCCAAACTAATGAACCTAACAACGATTTGACTGTTTAACTGGCTGATTAGTTGTTCGTTTGACTGGTTAATTAAGTTATTTATCCACCTCCTTAATTCTTGGCCTATACTTGACCTATTTCGTTGTTTGACTGATTATTCATAAAATGATTGCGTACTTTAATCAGCATTTTGCCAAATTGTTGGCAGGTGGTAGACTAATTCGATCGATTAAGAATAAATAGAGGTCACGGCACTGGTGCCAAGTTCTTACCAGCTTAGTACCATTCCTTAGCTCCCCGATCCCCTCCTCAGCTGATAAGAGTTGCCGTGCATTACCGCAGTCATGAATGGCGTGCTTGTCCCTTCCTTTCTTTTCTTTTTATTTTGCGCATGAAAATTCTCTACCTAAAACCATATTTTCGTGGCACTTTTCATACACCACTGATAAATTGTGATGGCCGACGCTGGAGGTCCTACGATGACAAGACCAAGGAAAATGCTTGAAATAGGATGCGGGCTGTGGAGTGCTTGAGTGGCTCAATTTACCCTCGATTGTAGAAAAAAGGGACCACTTTGGGTCACCACCATTGCACCATCGTCTTTAGGCAGCGCCAGTAGTCCTAAACCTTACTGCAGGCATACACATCCAATATACCCTCATTCTTCTTCGATATAGTCAAGAACTACCAGCATCATGCTCAAGCCTTTAAACCTTCACCAACTACACGTTTTTCGAAGGCTGTGGATCAGTGCAGTCTACCTATACTTTAACCTACATTTCGAGACATTTTTACATGCACAGCGTTGTCATTCGTGATACCCGTCTCTCTCCATCATAAAATATGCTGCATCTGGCGGCCGGAAATGGAAATCATCACTTTGGTATTAACGGTGCCTCAAACTTGCTAACCTATAGACAACCTCATTTTCGACTTCCTGGTTCCCTCTGAGTTGGTTTCTCCCTCATTTGTAAAAATGCCCATACGATAACTTAAATTCCTGGTAGATGGGCAACGTGATGGAGAAACCTAGCAACAAAATTTAAGCTGAATATAAAAGAGTTACAAAGGATTTTTATATAAGCTGAGTGCTTTTGTGTAGGATGCATGCATAGTCTAAATTATACACATAGCGTGTCCTCCGCAGTTGTAACGTGATGCATTTTTTTTAGTAGTTTGCAGTCTCTATCCCTCAGGAAGAGATGGTGAAATCGGGTTTGTGGATGAATTTGACGGCTGTTGCCACTGCTTTTTCCATTACCACAACACCTGAAGGGTAGCCATGGCAGGGCGACATTGCTAATGACGTACAGTGGTAGGGATCGCCGAACGTGTATACTTCTGCACAGTGCCCGAGGTTTACTAACTTCCTCCTTTGCGTCCACAAATTGCCGTCGCCACCACCACCAAAACTGCGTGCCATGTAGTCGGTTCGGAAGACAAGTCAACAAATAGCATATCATTGCAAATTTCATTGAGCTTACCACAAGAGCTAACCACTGCTCATTAAAGCTAGGTCATTTTCATGACAAGGCAATGCAGCAAGAGAATAACACCTTCGAATTAGGTAAGCGTTTCAATGAGCGAGATTCTTCTACGTCTTCCGCAGCGAAAAAGCCGTTCAGTTGCTGAAGCGTTCGAATAGCATCCTTAATCGACAACCACTGATGGTTGCGCAGCAGTGTCGAGACAAACGCAGACGAGTTTGACCTCACCTTTTCCAACCAGAGAGCAGAAATCGATGCGTTTGCAATTAACTTCAGCGCAAATCGGCACTCCACGCCCTACTTGCTCACTACATCCCAAGTGTAATGGCACCGTAAGAAGCAGTAATGCAGCCTACACACTCGCACCTCCATGTCTTGCCGTTAGTGCCTTCTGTCACAAGACTGACCGAATCGCAGCGATGAATGCTGTTGATAAGGGGCCCGGCCACGCGACCATAACCACGAGTCACATTCACTTGAAGGTCAGGCAAATCACTCAGTTACTACCATGGAAACAGCCCACACGCCATTTTAGAGGGCAAACTTTCCATATCTACATTAGTAGATTCAATCAAGGAAAGATATCTAGGATTCTAATGTGCATTTGTACAGCATGTGCTTTTCTCGTCCACTTAAACCAGGCGATTTAAAGCAAAGAAAGCACGAACTACGGTAGCAACTTTAATATTTTCACTAGAATCAAATAATGTTTTCTGTCAGTGCGCAAATGTCCCTTTCATTTCTTTCAGTTTGTGTCGCTGTTCTGTTTTGTCAGAAATGTCTCTGCTTCTAATATATGGATACCTGAGCTTGGTCATTCATTTATAGCGTCGTCACTGGCCACATTGTTAAGACCGTAATAGCACTAGTTCCCAAAAAGTCTAATGTTCCAATTTTCCAAACCTTAAGTTCTTCAACCGGCAGATCCTTTCATTGGCAAAAGCGTTCCACTTTACCAGTCCTTTCATTGTTCTCTATTCCAAATAGATCTCTGTAGTGAGTGCATTTCATGACACCAAAAATGGAAAAGCATAGCCTGATTTAACGAAACGTTGAGGTGCCTTCAGCGGAAGAAAAGTATGCATTAATCACTCCTCCAACGCATACGCGACGGAGGAAGTTTGTATGGACTCGAACAAAATTAAGCGATTTCCTCGGGTGAAATGAACTTAACGAGTGCAATTCGCGATTGAGTGGCTGATAAAAGGGTTGATGATTTGACTATGGACCGCATTGGCATTATTTTTATGAATTAATTTGACACTATCTCCGACTTTGTACCGGTGACCTCTTTTATGTTGGTACCATACTCTTAGTGCGACTACACTAGCTCTGCCTCGCTGCCTGCTTTACTACTCGGCTTGTGACTTTACTTTAGATAGAGGCAGCGATGGGGCAGAAATTTCTACGTCGCTCTTGATAAGCAAAATTATAAAAATCAGATTTTGGGTCTGCTGAGTTATAAATGTACGGCTATGTATTCCAAAGTCGAGACTACTTGTCATTGGATTCGACACGAAGATGCGGCCGAAATATGAAGGATAGATTGGCTTCAGGAGTTAACGCACATGCAGAATCAAGGGTTAGAGGAACACATTCAGATCCCTTTTAATGGATGCATCGCTCTGAAGACCTACCCTACCAGAAAGAGCCATTTAGGATCACGTTTGCTAAGGTTTTATAATGGATCACATCTAGTAGGTCTTCGTTTCGATGTGAAATGACCAGTGCTGCCTTCCGAATCGCACAACACTTTGCGATGCTTTGAGAAGGAAAGGAAGAAAGGGGACAAATGTCTGAAGGCGTTACCACTGGCCTTAAACACGCCACATCAGTGTGTCAGTGGAATGTGAGAACATTGGCCCTATTCGTCGTCTCGGCTGTAACAGTGTTGCAACGAGAACATGACAGGACAAATTCCAGAAGATAGAAGAAGTGAGAAGCATCATTCAGCTTTAACGAAGTATAGGGGTGGTTTTGGCATTAAGGCGTTGAATCAAGACTGCCATATTGTGCATTTGCCAATAGCGTGAATATCCTTCATTTGTTGCACCAGTAAGAAGGTTTGCGGTTTCTCTTCATAAAATAAAATAGCTGTAAGCCGGGTTGTCTAGTAGCATTTTCGCTGTCATTGGTTAGTTCAACAGCATTAAATGCTAGCTTTGAAACACACAAAGGCGATTTACACTGAGGCCAATTATATCACGCCCTAGGGCGTTTCCTTTCATCCGTTGTAAATGTAGAGCATCGATTCTGGAAAGCGGCTCTAAGTGACATTAGAGTTCACATAGGATTAAATGACCCTATTATGATGTGCCAACAGTTATAATTTCCGCGTTTTACGGGGCGCATTGCAAACCAAGGGGATAAGTGGAGCCTAATTGAACTTTACAGAAGGTGATTTGCAGAACAAGCAATTCGAATAGCTAATGTGGCACAGTTCTCGAGGTGCTTGGGGACTCGGACCTGAATGAGGCTCGCATAAGTTACAAACACAAATACTTCTCTCCAGTGCTTCGCATATGTAATAAATGGTAGTGCTGTTTCCGCTTTTTCTACTTAAATTCAATTGCCACAAGGCGCAATCAAATACCAGCGTATCGAACGGGTTTTGCTCACCGAGAGACATTTGGCAGTAGTTGTGGCTTATGTGCCAAAACAGACATTGACTAAGTACTCCTTTCCGTGACCCATGGAAATAACACAAAATCAGCGAATGATGCTGCCCATAAAGTTCTGATTTTATGCGGCATGTAATCGAAGACAACAGGCTCTTTGATGTATAAAGGCCATAGCGCTGGTTGTTTACTCACAGAAATCAACTAATGAAACACACCAGTGAGGGCTATAACTTTGGGAGCATGCACAAAACTCAATCGCATCATTTGCTGATATGTAGTCGCAAGGTACCCATGCGGCAATTGGCGCGCATAACAAATGTCAAAGATGTGGATCAGCGAAGCTCGAAAAATTTGCAGCGAGTAAGCGAGATTAAATAGACCTCAACGATTAGCGAGACAGCAGCACCGGAATTTAAAGTGGGGTTGCTGAACTATTCCAATAATGGTTTTGTTTGAACCAAGACACTACAGAGACAAAGCAAATTGCGGGCTGCTAAACTAATTGAAAAGAGCGCTAGGGACAGAAGAAGTAATGAAAGTAGGTAGAAAGGATGATTTTAATCGCTTAGTGAAGGTATCAGTGGTGACTTCGGTGAGGGAATGGCACTGATAGACGAAGAAGGAGGTGCTGTCAGCTGTTCCAAACGGTAAGGCTATATTAAACGCAGGTATTTCCACCTTCACCTTTTTAAATACGCTTTTGTGCCTGCAGATCATACACGAAATTACTTGCTGTGTGAGGCTATTCTAGCAGACCAGTGGCGGCTCACCACAACATGGTCGCACTTATAAGGATAAATGGTACAATTAAGGAAGAACAACAAGTGTGGCATGAGGAAAATGAGTTGATCATTTGCCATTACAAGACAACTGCTGGCTCCTTTAGACCACAAAGCGATCCAAAGTGTCAGTCGTCTCCATTCCCTGTGCGTCTACCCACCCTTCCTACCTTCAGTGCCAAAGCCGATATTTGTCCTCGGCATCGCCTACTTATCATCCGACGCACAATCGATCAGATTCTCTCTTTAAGCATCTGCATTCAACCAACCTGTACCAATCGCTTTAGGAGCTATTTCAAGTGCTCGTTACATGGGCGAAGTAAGAGTGTGTGCCACTTCATGCGCACGAAATCTAGCCACCCGCCGGTCATTGAGACATTTGTCATAGCGTTGTTTGGTAATGCTGAGTGGCAATGAGAACCGGAGGAGTCACTCTTTAAAAGTGACGGTGGAGCAAGCGGATTAAGAGCGATTACTAGCTACGAGAAGAATAGATGCGGGATGGGAATAAGTGCAACGGCTAGTGGTAGTCGGCATGAAAGGAAGGGAGGAAGAAGGTTCCATCAGGATGATCGAGTGCAAGGCGCTGCTGGAACGGAATGATAAATCGCACATTTATGGGCCTTGCACGCTTAAGCAAATAGGGCAGTGTAGAATTTGACACTGGCATTTCCGCGACTAAAAGTTTGAGGGAAGAAACTGATTACAGGCCATGGAAGCCGACGATGGGTGACTCATAATTAATGCGTGTTAAGCTCCTAAGTTGATTGGTGGCCACTTGGTTATGACTAGTCAGGTCCTTATTGTAAGACGAAATATAGCAAATAGAACTTAAGGCAAACCTTTAATTTGTGCGTTTTACCAATGCTGCGCATTGCATCACACCGGGTTACAATAGACAGCCTTCATTTTAACAAAATCGTACCACATCAAAACCGTCATTTAGTTTTATAAGCATGCGCTTCGAATTATTGCTAATGTCAGTATAGTTGTTTTATTCACTGAAGAGTGATTGGCTGGTGAGTTAGTGGTAGTTGCATAAGACGAGTGGATTTCACCGGCCATGGTTAGTCACTAATATTGGGCAAATTTAATGCAATTGTAAAATCCGGCCACAAGTAACCGATGTGTTTACTTCTCACCAATGCAATCGCAATCTGAATGTGAACCGAATAGCACAATAGGTGATTTGCGTTTCAAAGATGCTCTGGTCTAATTTACACTCCTGTGGTTCGCTTCATGAATGCAAATTGTATTCCACCTGCCATTGGCTACTGCTACCACCACTAGTTTTTCAACTGCTTTGCGATTTGTCAACTGCAGCAGGTTGAATCAAATAGAGCAAGAAAATACGCAGTCTTCAAAAGAATTTGTAGCGTAAAATCAGTCCAGATCAATTTCATCAGGTGATCTTACTAACACGGGCATTACTTTGCGCCTCGATATTGCACCCAAGAGTTGTATTTGGCGATTCTCTCCTGTGCGCTAAATTCTATCGTGCTGAGTTAGTTCCACTTCCATTTTTCAAAACTTTGGGATTTTAGCACATATGCGTGAAGAATTTACTTATAGCGCAAAGCCATTTTCCAAAACAAAATCAAAACGATGTAACAATTCAAAAGGCTGCGAGCATTTTAGGTGGAACTTGACAAATAAACTAAGGTGGATTGCAACAACTTCCACACATTCATCGAAATGCAACTGGTTTTATTACTTAAATTACATGTAAATATAGAAAATGCCTCGTGAACTTTCTAAAATTGGATGTGCTTATTAGTCATTTGTCAAATTCAGCAAGCTTTGGCTAGCCTGAAACCGCACAAAGCAATCTCTCTCCTTGACTCAAAGTGATTCAGTGCTCCAAAATAGCCTCATACTTCATACAAACAACTCAATTTCCTAATCTCTTGTCTGCATTTTTGCAGCACACTCGCATCTCACACTACTCTGCCAATTTAAGCGGCCTTTTTCATGATTTTCCGGTGACACTCACTGTCTCGGGACCCGTAAGCCTTCTACTACGCGCAACCATTTTGCTCACAAGCGCCATCATTGGTTAGTGCGACAGCACGAAATGTTAGCTTTGGATACACGCGAAGGTGCTTCACACTGAGGCCAACTTTAACACACCCCTATTTTATTCTTTTCATCCACTGCGAATGTAGGTCATCAATTCTAACTGGCAGTTCTGTGTGGATTATTCCTTCTCCGTGGAATGATACCATGGCTCACATAGTGTTAGATGACTCCAACGTGATGCTCCAACAGTTATACTCTGCGTTTCACAACGCGCATTGCAAGCCAAGAATGTAGATAAAACAAAACTATACACCATGAAAGGAGAGTAAATGGAAGTTTTTAAGTATTTAGGCAAAACAATTGGCTTAATTGGAAAGTGTGGCACAGTACTCCAGGTGCTTGAGGTCGTAGATCAAGACGAAGCTTGCGCCAGTTGCTAAAGCGAATATTTCTTCCTAGTGGTTCGAATGCGTTTTAAAGTGTGCTACTGTTTTGTTTAAATTTGGTTCACATTCAAAAGTATTTAGTCTAAGGGGACAATAGTCGCAAGTGCATTTGTTGTTAGTAAATATGTCAATAATAGAGAACCAAATTCTTCAATAACGGCAATCAGCAGACACAGCAACTCATTCTTTGCTTTAGCTGCCAACAATTCTAGCTTCAATTACATTTAAATGAATACAGCACCAATAGCGGAATAATAATGGTTCATAAGAGATTTTTTATCTATTAAAGGACTGATTCGACGTGGTTCGACGTTAGTGATACGAAGGTTGTCTATTGTGACTAGGTGTGGTTCAATGAGTGGCATTAATGTGTGTACAAAATAGGGTTTGCCTATGTTTTAGCTGCCATCGTTCATCTATCCAATGAAGGCCACGCCGTCCATAACCAAGTGAGCACCATTCAGCTTAAAAGATTGACGCGAGTTTCTTACGAGTTTTAACAAGCGTTTATTTTGTAAGCCACTGTTTATTGACTTTCATAGCCTGCAAATCATTTCAGTGCTTGAAAATGTAAAGCCGGATGCCCCTATTACCGCTTTTTGCATTCGACGCAAGCAACGCGGCGCAATTAAGTGCTGGCACAACCACTTGAATGTGTCCATTGAATTGCACTTGGCAATAGTTGCGATTTACGCACCAAAATAGACATTGATTATGCTTTCCATTACGTGGCCCGTGCAGATAATGCAGGTTAAGCGGGTGCTGTTGCCTTTTAAGTTACGGGATATTACAATATATTTCCCTCAATAGATGCGCTCTGATTGCTGCACCAAAAGTCCTGAGATGTAGTCAATGCTAATAGGTTCTTTGATGTATAAAGTCATAGCGTTGGTTGTTTCTTAATAGGGTCTGACCAAAAAACTCTACTATGGCAATTATGGCGTTAGAGATATGCATGAAAACGCACTTGCATCATCTGCTGATACAGAGCTTCAAGGTACTTATGCGGCATTCAACGCGCAAAATAGATGCCAAAGCTATGGATCAGCCCGAGTCCGAAAAAAATACAGTGAGAAGACGAGTGTAAAGAGACTTTTATGAATTGGCGAGACAGTAACACCAGAACTCAAAGTGAATGTGCTGGACTAAATTCTTGCAACGTTATTGACGAACCCGAGATATTTAAGGCGTACAGTCATAATGGACTGCTAACTTAATAAAAAGGAGCGATAGAGATGGATGCAGCAATGAAATTAGAGAGAAAATATTAATTTAAGGATGTTGTAGGGGATCTATAGAGGTAAGCGATGAAGGTTTGGCAGCGCCTGTGTTGGTGCTGGAAGGTTGGTAGACATGGTTTACAGTTGGGTTGCATGGAATGTAACTGGAGCCTGCGTTTGAACTGCATCGTTGGTTGACAGTTCCTGTGGACGCGTTGCGGTAATCGTACCCAACGCCTGTGTTGATGCTGGAAGGTTGGCAGTTGCTATCAGTGGTTGGGTTGCAAGGAGTGTCACAGGAGTCTGTGTTTCAATTGCATCATTGCTTGCCGATTTCAATGGTTGCGTTGTAATGGGCGCCAGAGAAACCCGTGGTGAAGCTGTGCCATTGGCGGACATTGGGGCCGGTTCCGTTGCAACTTGCATTAATAACGTTTGCTTTAATACCGTGGTGTTAGCAGACGGTAAAGGTGGTTCCAAGGCGTTGATTTTCACTGAAGCCTGTGCAGATGTTGGCAGATCGTCAGATGGTGCTGATTTTGGGATTTGTAGGTCA
This sequence comes from Taenia hydatigena, assembly GCA_036345935.2. Lineage (NCBI taxonomy): Eukaryota > Metazoa > Platyhelminthes > Cestoda > Cyclophyllidea > Taeniidae > Taenia > Taenia hydatigena. The sequence continues at coordinate 1,936,984 of JADWOT020000007.1, read as the reverse complement.
TTATCAGAGCATTTTCGACATTGGTAGTTAGCGAAGATGGCTTCAATGCACTTGACGTCAGTTGGGCCTGTGTTAATGTCGTTGTATTGGTAGAGGATGACATGGGTTCCGTTGTATTGAGCGTTCTTAGGACCTACGTTGATGCTGTGGTAGCAGCAGCAGTTTGGTGTCCAACCATTGCATTAGATGCTGCTAAATCTTGTAAAGGAAGCGTTCCCTCTACCATCTCTCTTAAAATCTTTGCTTCCACCATAATTTTTCCGTAAGAGGCGCCTTTATAGGCAAACATACCAAGGGTGAGTGTCAACACTCAAAAGGCTTTGAAAGTCTGCATAATGGTCCTGTGTTCTGCATAGTCCTTTTAAGCCTCTGCCCACATTTATAGCCTGAGCTAACGCGTAGGCGTCATTTATGCAGTCTCAAGATGAGACCGCTTTCTGACTCACTTTCTGGTTCACTAATATCCTGCGTGCACACACGACTTTATCTTACACCAAACTTCGCGCGTAAACATAAATAAGGCAAGAACATGGCATTTTTCGCCAAAATGGAAAGATGCCCATTTAAAGAACGGAAATGGCAGCAGCCTTGATCAAAATTTGTAACCACTTGAAAGAAATATTTGCTTTCACAACTTATGCAAGCCCCACCTTGATCTGCAGCCTCAAGGACACAGAGTACTGCGCTACGCTTTCTATTTAAACCAGTTGTTCCGCCTAAATACTTAGATACTTCCAATCGCCCGCTTTTCATGCTGTTTTACCCATATTCTTGGTTTACAATGCGCATTGATAAACGCATAGATCACAATTGTGATGTTTAACTATGCTTTACTTATTCCCTTGGTGTACAATGAGCCTCGTGCAACGCGGAAATTTTAACTGTTGGCTCACCACATTAGAGTCACTTAATCCCATGTGAAATTTGGTGCCACCCCACGGAGACGCAATGATCCACATAAAGCTGCTATCCAGAATCAATGCCCCACACTTACAATGGAAGAGAGGAAATGCCCTAGGGCGTGTTAAAATTAGCCTTAATGTGAAATAATTGCACGTGGTAGACGTTGTTCGGTTCTCCAGACAATTTATGTCATGAAATTAGCTGCTTAAATTGGCTGATTAGTGCGAGATGGGATTGCACTTGCGAATTTACCGCAGAACACGTGGACGATGCATTAGAAAATTGAGTTGGCTGTGCAAAGATTGGGACTGTAATAGTGCGCTTGGTCATTTTTTGCTAAGGAGAGATCGATCGCTTTGTGCAATTTTGGGCTGGCTAAACGTTAAAAATTGGGCAAGTAACTGAGAAGTAGACTAAATTTATCAAGGCACATAGGGCGTTGCCTGAATTCACACGTAATTTACAAAATAAATGTAGATATGTGAGCATGCGGAAGTTGTCGCAACCAACATCGAAGAAGTGGGAGTAAGTCATTTTGCTATCCGGTATCTACCTCCACCTTTACTCCATTACCATTCAACATTGTCATGTTGTTTGCCGAGTCCCATCCAAAGCTTTTTTAGATTGAGTCGTCGTTTTGCATTTATTCCAGAAAACTACTTTGCACTACAGATCATTTCTTCGAGCATATTCTAAACCCTTATGAACAGACACAGCAAAGCTCGGTAAAATAGGGTAGAACCAACTCACAACATGATAGGGTTTGGCACATGGGAGAGAAATGCTAAGCACAGCACCTGAAAGTAGCATTCAGGTGCAAACAATGCCCAGGAATGTAGGTATCTTCTGATGAAATTCAGGTGGATTGATTTTGGATCACGAAGGTATTTTGAAGACTGCGGACCCCATCGTCTTATTCCATTCAGAGTATTGCTGCTAATTGTAGATATTAAGCAGCTCCTAGGTTGGTGACAGTAGCAGCCAATAACGGTTGATAACGATTCGTACTCACAAAGCAAACCAAAGGAGTGTAAATTGTTCAAGAGCGTCCTTAAAACGCGAATCACCTATTGTGCTTTTCAATCCACTTTCGATTGCATTTAGCCTGAGAAGGCAAAAGCTACAATTGCATTGACGAGAAGTAAACACATCGAGTGCACGTGACCGGATTTTAAAGCTGCGCTAGATTTGCGCAATAAGGCTGTTAACACGGTCAGTAAGACCCATTCCTCGTTTGTAGCTACCACCAACCCCTTATTCAATTACAAAAATAGCAATGAAAGTGATAGCTGGAAACGTATGCTCCAAATATGGAAGGGCAGTTTTGGTTTGATACGATTTTATTGAGGCGAAGTCCGTCTATTTTTGGATGGTGTGGTACAATGCGCGGCACTAATGATACGTTCAGAATAGAGTTGCATCTTAATTTCCAGTTGCCATTTACCATCTATTCAAGGAAGGCTAGATTAATCATATTCAAATGGAAACCAATCAACTTAAAAGCTTGACGCAAGTCTCCTATGGGTTTGGGACTCGCATTCATTATGCGTGTTGTCCATAATTGACATCCGTAGCCTGCAAGTCAGTCTTTCTCACGAAAATTTAGTTGTAATTATGCCATTTTTTCTAATATTTCCTACTAGTTCTTGTTTGCTGAGGTGCCCAAAGCTTGTAAATTCATTAGCAGCCATTATTTT
>JADWOT020000007.1:1860307-1931553 GCA_036345935.2 Taenia hydatigena | reverse complement strand
TTGCTAAGCAAATGTCCCTTCATTAGCCTATTTTCCATTATAAGCGAGGTCAAAAAATAGTCGCATTTCGGAATTCGTGAACGCAATCACTTGAAGACGCAAACTGAAAGGTAATGGATGAAGTGTGTGCCGCCAGTGGCCATGACTGCTAGAGCTCTTGAGTATATTAGGAGGTACTCATTAATGCTCATGCGCAAAACTGACATCACTTGGCACTAATTTGAGAAATCCACCCTGGTATATTATGCCAATTTAGCAATTCAATGAACGAAATATTCAATGGCATAGTGATTATTAAATGGGTACAAATATTGCAGACTAGACGCGTTCATGGTTCGTATCCTCTTCAGAAACAGAAGGTGCTCCATTCAACATATAGTTTGCATTTTCTGCCGCTTTTTGCCTAAAAGGTGTATTTGAACAAGCATGGAACTATTGGTCTGTTAGCATTTACCCGCAAAGTTTATCCATCTATCGCGTCAAAAACCGACCTAACTCGGTCCATTTCCACCAATAGTGTTAACTTGTTGATTTATTCAAAAATGAATCTAAAAGACAGCTTTGGAAACGCTTGAGCTTATAATTCAAGCCTCCTATTAAATATCCTAAAGAAAATGCAAACCGACTTTTGCCATTTGCAGTAGTTCCAAAAGCGGACCATATTACTGCTACTTCGGCAATGCAATAACCGGCTAAAACTGGTGGGAAATGTCATAGCATGGATATATCGACCAAAGCTTTATGAAAATTAATTTAAGCAGGACCACTGCGACTGTATATGAAAGAAACAACTACTTTGGACGCAAATGAAACAATCGCGTGATGCTGTTACTGACAGCCATTTGCCTTAACATCTGCACTTGTATCACCTCTTTATGCTGAGGGGACTTTTGATTCCAAAAAGTGCGGATTTTGACTTTATTAAGGTTTTGATTTAAGCGGCCATTTTTGCTAAGCATTCTTGCACCCAACTCTTGCCCGAGCAGTTATTCGCATCTACTGATAATAGAATTAATCGCAAACAAAGGTTGCTAATAATCGATGGTTGACTTAGGTTAGTGTTGAGACCACAGAGGCAGTGCTAAATTTTTAATATTTTAGGATTTGCTTGTAAATGCTAATCACATTAAAATTTTGCTTGTATCTCTTCATCTACTTGGTTTATTTGTCTGGCATAATCCAAAGAAAGATTCGTATCGGAAAGATATCCACTCATTTTTAAGTAACTTCGATGGGTCTGATAGTTGACGAAGTTAGCTGCAGCACCTCAACTGGGTACTATTTGTGCCATAAAATGTTTGTCTTCATTCATCTTTGCGATTTGGTCAATCTTGTGGTAGAAGGCAGTCACCACAGGACATGGAGTTACAAGTGTGAAGACTGCATTGCTGCTTCTTATGGTGTTATTGCTTTTGCGACTCGATAAGCGATTGGTGCATCGTGTGCTGATTTACTCTAAACTGAACTGAGAGTGCATCTACTTCTGCTTACTGGTCATGAGTAGTAGGGTCAAGCCCGCATAGGATCACCCGGCCACTTATGCTCGACCTTCTGTGGCATTGAGGCTTTGATGCTGTACGTCCACTTTAAGAACGAGGAGTTTCCTTCCCAGTGAAAGGCGTAGAAAAGATCTTGTCCGCTGGACCACTCGTCTATTTCAAGAGTATTAGTTTTTGGGCCGCATCTTCTTGCCATGCATTTGACTTCATTTCGGTGGGTAAAATTAGATTTATAATGGGTTCATAGGCTTTTGCATGGGTGTGAAGTGCAATTCGATAAAGTGGCTTTTGAACCAACTGCACAGCAAGTAGTGGTGGCGATGATGGCAACGGAAATTTTTGTGACACCAGTTTGACAGGCTGGTGGACGCAGTAAAGGTGACATAAGAATTAATTAAGATAATGTTTAGCAAAATTATTGTACGATTTCGCAAATACATTTCAAACCGACTACAAGGAGGATGAGACAGTCAAGCAGAACGTAAACACAGTGCAGTTTTGAGGCAAAGGCCCACCTGCGTAGACCACCAACATGTGTTTCCCGCTAACATCGTGTGTACTCACAAATCTGCCCTTCTGCAACAATTGGATCCCCAAGCTCAGATGGCTGTCTCTTCTTCCTTTCAAGCGTTAGTGGTGTTGTACCAGCCAAAATCGATCCCAGACCCATTATTATCAACTCTTGCACTACATTCGCAAAGTGGCGCTTAAAGTGCGTCTCGTCTCAATTCGTCCAAATGAATTTTAGGAGGCATTTGCTGTCAATATTCTTAACACTCTCTTCAAGTAGCTGTTTCCTTTGACAAACCAGATAGGCTACTCTTCTCCTCATTACCACAATCAAAAGTATATTTGCCCTCATTAGTGTCTCGTTCATCCACCCACCCATCCAAGCAAATTTCCGCTGACCAGAGCGTACAGGGCCTACTGGGTCAAAACCATCTACAAATATACAACGGCTACACAACATGTAGTCTTATCGGTCCACTGACCGACAGAAAAATGCGGATGGGTCAGCAAGAGCAGCGAGCTAAAGGGAAAGCAGACGACCCAAATCTAGACCACCGACCATCCATTCATTGGCGACAGCTTATACACGCCCTTGCTGAGTCGTGATCAGCATGAGTGGACGGTTTGAATGAGCAGGAGGGACAGCAACGCAGTTTCACAATTGCGGCGAACCGAGCTGTGAAAATAAAAGGCTTCTAGGACAAAAAATCACTTTGTTAAGAGCAGATTTGAGGGTGTATGTGCAAGCAAACACAGGGAGATAGGAAGAGCAATTAGTGCCTAGCCACTTGCTGCATCTTCGTAGTAGGCATCAGCCCACCGGCTTCTAATCCAACAGCATCTGGTAAAAGTCCACTGTTCGCGAACAATTGTTCCTTGCGCTTACAAGTGTAAGTAAACACATCTTTGTAATTGCCGCCATCTCCCCTTCCTCAAGGTCGTCTATTCATGATCGACTGATCAATAACTTAAGTTGACCCATCAATCGAGCAATCACTACGCCACACGTCGTGATTTGCAAGCACTTTTAGAGATGTCAGATTGCCGTAAATTTGTTCGCATGTTCTCCGCCCTCCTTGCCTCGCCCAGCGGCCGCACAAACTTCGAGAAGACCATTTTTAGGAGGCGACCCACCCATGTGCAAGCGAATTTCACACTGACTCACCTGCTTTATCACTTGCAGTAATAGCAGTGCACACTCGGCTTAAGCACTTCTTCCTTCTAATTGCTGTTGTAGATACAATTGGACATCAGAGTCGCCCAACCTCACTACCACCCTCTTCCTCACCGCCAACGCTAGCATTGATGCTGTGGCAACCACGACTGGCGGCAACATGGAAAAGCATTCCACCCACCAGATCTTACTCGTCCATCGCAATTAGCCGCCCACTATCTCTCCCATTTCGCACCTCCTCCTTCGTCTCCCTCTTCTCTCCTGCCTCCGTTCCCACTCATGCATCTCTCAGCGACGTCAAGCATACCAGTAAGTGCCTCCTCCTCCTTCCCATCACAGCCTTCATTCTTTACTCAGCTTCCTCTGCTCACATTCACTCATTCCTATTTCTCCCCTCGCTCAGGCCTCGCCCGTGACAATAAGGCGCAGGAGCAGACGCTGAGCGATGACGACGAGGTCGAGTTGACGGGGCACGAGGAATCGGAATGTGACCTGTCCGAATACTTGACTTTGAAGGGTCAGTGGTCGGATGGAGATGAGCAGGCGGAGTGGTGGCAGTTGCCACCCTCCTGGATGGAATCAGATTCTCCTACGTCGTCATCGCTCACCACAGTGACACCATTGTCGGCAAGTCAACTCTCGGCCACACGGAAAACGACGGAAGGCTTCTGTCCATCTAATTTTTTCCTCTCTGATGGATGTGGGTTCGGTATTTTGGCACTTTCCTTTCTTATATCGTGGTGTCACTTCAATCTAAAATGCAGAAATAAAGGGATCAGTAAAAGGAGAAGAAGTGGACTAATCTATTTGTAGAAATCACAAAACAGTGGTCCGATAATCGTTGAAGATACGGCTAATGCCATGCGATTGTCTTTTTCTCACTTAATTTACCTTTGTTAAAAGAAATCGGGACCCCTTACCTTCATGTACATCACAGTTGCATTTAGATGCTGATTGTTTAAACATTCATAGCTTCGGATTATTTAATTTTCAAAGACCATGTATAATGATAGGTTACTCATCATAAGCACAACCAATGCGATGCGATCGTCTTCCACCGGTTCAAAGTAGCCATGAATGAAATCGGAATATTTGGTCTACTTGTACGTCGCAGTAGCATTTGGATGCTAACTGCTAAAATATTCCCAACTTTGGATTGTTATATTTTTGGATGCCACATAACAAGTGCAGGTAGATAAGGGCAAGGGAAAGGAGTAGTAGGCGAATCGGCACCCATTCCTCTATTTGAGGCTGTCATGAGACGTATTTTTTGGAGTGTGCACTATGATCCTTAAAATCTGAGAGGAAGATGGAAAAGGCCTCATTTCACATGGCATGGATTGAGCTGCGTCGATTAGGCGGGCTAAATAAGAGTGCTGGGTTGATTTTAGTAGTAACGTATGAAGACGCTGCTAAAAATGAGGCATGCACAGTTGATCAGATAGCCCTGTCAATCTGCATCTTTTCCAATTTACCAAAGACAGCTATAATCTAGCTTAGGTGACCAATCTAGTCCGTGATATTCTAGTGGATTCTAGTCTGATCCAGTTAGGCATAGTCTTGAGTACTGTGTTACAGTGCTTCCACAATGAAACATGGATATAAAGCGGGTTTTTGCACTTTAGTAGGTCTGCTGCTGTCGCTGTTTATTTGGCGGCTACAAACGCATGTAAGAGCCATTAAAAGCTAGCGCAGCACATTGAGCGCAGTTTAAGGCATGAAGTTAATTAAAGGAGTCGACGACATACCACTAAAGATTTCTATGGAGCCAACAAATAGACGCGTCTGGTGCGTATGCGCATTCCTACGCCTGGACAATTCCTTGCCTCTGATTATCAGCGACACCAGCGGTGCATGCATTTCTTCTATGGAAGTGAAGAAGCAGGCATTTTCAGGTTAAGCAGATACAGGGATATTGAGATAGAAGTGCAGGGATAAGAAACCCTGGGAATGAAGGAGAGTGGGAAGAGGAAAGTGAGGATTGGAAGTGAACAGCGGGGGGTAATCCTGTACAGTGCTGTGATGCAGCGTTCTCTGCTTCCTTTTTTTCAATACGATTTTCATGAAACTGATATATTTATCATCTCATCTAGCCATTTGACTGAGTTAAATGTGAAGGATTTAGACCAGTGGAAAAAGCATGGACTTTTTTTAAGGCGATTTAGAGACGCAAAGCATGGCATTCCCTCTCTAAGTGATATACACTGGGTACCAGATGTGATGCTATTAAAATGATGGACGCAAATGAAGCAGGAGGGAAGGAAAAGAAGAGCGGTACAACCTACCCTTAACTTTTACAATTTCCATTTGATGTGGAGTGGGTGGGCGTGGTGGGAGATTGGGACTGAAGGGCGGATGGATTTCAAGGCGGCAGAAGAGATGAAAAGAAGACCCGAGGCCAAAAGGAAGTTAATTGAGACGGAGGCAATGACGGAGAACCAAACGGCGGGAACGAGACCGCGATGAAGATGATAAAAGCAGCCGAAACAACTCGCAGCAGAGTATGTCTGAAGTGTGGCTGGGTGATGGACTTCCTTGAATCTGACACGTGTAGCTCAATTAGCAGCACGTGTTACGTGGTTGCCTTCAATTCCGACTGATGTAGGCTTTAGGCGTCGTTCCTTTTCAAGGTTTTGCAAGAGCAGTTATTACTTGCTTTGGTGCTCTTTCACCCTAAGCTCTTTTCTTGCATCATCCTACATGCAAATGAGACGATTCTAATGCATTTGGATGAAATGTTTGCCGTTCTATCGATATCTCTTTCTGGTGCTGTCATTTGAACTGGTCGTCTTTTGGGCTCTTAGGCAATTCTCGTTTCCGCCTCAAGGTGCTTACCTTTAGCTGAATGCAGAAATAGAAGTTTAAGTGGAGGAACTAGGGTAAATGAAGCAGATTGATGGCTGGGATGATGCTTACATGATGACTGATTGAGGAGGCGATATCTATAAATCAGCCCAACTTTTATGCGGTTCTTCTACCTGTGTGCTGCGCTTGGTTTACAGGAACGCCTTGGCAAGATGCGCTGGTGGAGGGGGAATAAGAGCGCTATGCAGAAGGATTTCCCCAGCGGCAGAGCTTAAAGCACTATTGATGATATCGCCATAAAGGTAACTATCTTAACTTCGGCTGGCTTGCGTTTGACTAACGGATCCACTACCTTGCTAGCTGCAAGTGACTTTCCAAAAGAATTAAATATGAACCGCTACAATTCAATCTGACAATCAATGTTGTGCTCTGTCCTTCTAGTGCAATGTTTTCCGAAGTACTGTGACCCTAAATTATAAGTGCTCTACCTCACAAATACGATACCTTTGACGAGGATAGCCAGACAAATGCTAAATTTGCCTTTGCGTAAATTATGCCGCAATGTTTGATGATGTCTCTCTCAGTTAAACTAATTTAAAATATGGGCTGATTGTCTTAAGACCTAACAGCTATTTACTCGTTGAACATGACAGAATCGTTTAAGAAGTAGACCTATTAATAATGACACCGCTTATTAAAATAGCTTGCCTCTCATACCCAATGGGGTAGAAAAACCTTTTTTAACTAAATGTCATTGATGAGCTAAAAACACTCTTTGACTAAGCTATAATAATATCAAACTTTGCAATGCGTTATTGGCACACTTTTACACCGATTGATGGTCCTACGCAACATAGTCTTGAGCAAATGCTATAATAATTTTCCACTTACCCATGCGTGAGATTGTTTGCAGTCCAACTCGCTGTGGGTGGAGTAGATAATTGAGTAGGTCAGCCGACTAGGCAGATAACCAGTAGGTAGCAAATGCACAGCAGGCGGTCTTATCGATTACATTGATCCGTTTATCGACCAGCCACTTAAGGCAGATGAGTCAGCAACGAGGCGCATGCTGAATAGAGCGTGAGCCACTCACCTGTCCGACGGTGGCTCAAACCTATCCTCGCGTAGGGTTTATAAACGAAAGTGGATGTTAGGATAAAAAGCTCGAATGGGACAAGCAACAGCAAACGCAGTAGCAAAATTTCCATGGTTGCGGCAAAAGGTATTCACAAAATGAGCAAACTTCTAGTACCGAAAAGTATTTTAGCAAAAAAGGCCCCGAGGATCTGCACACAAGCAGACACATAAAGAGCGCAATCTGACTAGGCTGACAAAAATCGTGCCATTTTCAACTTCTATTAGCCGTCATGTTGACCACACCAATCACGTGAGTGCCGAAGTAGGGCAACATTACATCCAGTGAAATGGACAAGCTTGCCTTGATCCCAATGCAGAATACACAATCATCGTAATAATTGTATGGGATGTGATGGCATTTTATTTTTATTTGGCACAGTTTGACTATAAATTAGGCCAGAGGGTAAGGAGCGGAATCAGAAATTGCAAGCAGGACTGTCCTACGGCAAGAAGAGGCAAATAGTTTTACGCGTAGTGGGGTAGGTAAGAACTTGGCCAATGGATTACTTAAAATTCGATGGTGAAAGGAAAGGAGAAAGGTGCGAGTAAGGAAGAAAATGAAGACGTAGATACTGCTAAAGCATATGCAAGCATAAAACATATCATATCAGTCATTAAACCAGATAGTCAAGGGACGCATACAAGAACCAGGATGCATAGCCTCGTCTGTCAACGGGCTTGTACCTTCCAACCTCATGTCCGGGTTTGAGCCTGAGTATGAGGCAAAGATCGGGCCGGACTACATCCGGGTGACTCGACCAGCCCACTCACGTGCCCCACAAGTGACCAAATGAAACTGGGATTTGGGTGGGTGTTATTGCGATTAACGTGAAAAAGGCAACCAGGTGCCGTAACTAAGTGGGATTTGATTTCCATTGCGTTGCCTACGAAATCGCCAATGTCTGGAACACTAGACGGGATGTCTCGGTACATTCAAAGATAACCTTACCTCCTTTACCACAGTAAGTGTTGGCTTACCATTCATTTAACGCATTTGTATTTCAGAGTGCGTGGTGGGGTATAGCTCACAGGATTGTGCCCAATAGGGCATCTATAAGAGTAGCTTAAAATGTCTATGTGTCCTTGTTTTTAAGAGCCGCTAACCGGGTACGATCTCTTTATTGGCGAAGAATGATGGTCGCCGACTAGAAGATTCCTACAATTAAGATAGTTTGCAATAGAACGCCCAACGAAATTATTTTACGTAAGATCATATCTGTCGTGGTAAGAGGGAGCATAGCATTAGTAATGTGTAGAGGCCTACGAGAAGGCTTGCACAAGCACCAGAGCGATTGAAGTGGTTAGGATTGGAGCAGTAATTTCTTGAAGGCAAATTTGAGAGTCCTTGCGATTGCGGGCATTGAAGTGGAAGCACTTGAGGTGGTCAGTGTAAAATTCGAGAATAGTTCCGATGTTGCAGCGATTGAAGAATTGGTTACGATTTTGGGAGTCCTTGCGAAAATCCCAGTAGCAATTGGCACTCATTCATCGTCTATCTAAAACAGCAAATTATCTCTATAACATCCCGAATTGTCTACACGTGAACTGAATCTTAATCGTGCATATGGAGCCTTGTAGTACAGTGACTGAGGCACGACTAATGTTGCTGTGCTGGTCTGCATCTGCACTGAATACATATTTAATTTGCCTACACATTAGTTTCGTTAAATCATTTTTCATGCAAACAATTGGCTATATGTGCATGTGCTGTACTGTCGATTCATTCTTCCCATTTCTAAATTCTGTTTATTTCTAACTGCTGATACTTGCGCCTACTTACAGTGCATGGTCTAGCATCAAGTATCATTTCCCTCGAGTGCTCCTGCTTGACGTGATGTTCTTCTAACGCAAATCGCATTCTTAACTACCCAGTGATTCTTTAACCCACTCTCTTTTGAATCAAGCCTTCTTGTAATTCTCTTGTTTTTGTCCATGCTTACCTTAATTTAAAAAGATGAGGAGCTGGAGGAAATATCGACAAACGATAATCGGAGTTTTGGAGACGAATTTAAAAACTGAGTTTAACTAAGCACCCGTTTAACAAGTGCGGTGTCGCATGACTTCTTGTGGATTTTGGCAAAAGTGGAAGCAAAGGATGTGCATACGCCACGGAAAAGTAAATGAGTGACGATGTTAAACACAAGGTTATCTATCACGACCCCATGTTCTGCCGAAAGCTATAGATAAAGGAGGCGACGCTACCCGAGATATATCAGAAAGAAATATGTGCAGCATTCAAGCTCACGATACCTTTTCTGCTTCTCTGCTAGCTAGATGGAGCCAAAATTGATGTTACCAGTCAGCCCTAACATAAAAACAACGCGACAAATTGGAATGGAGCAAGATCTTACTCTAACCGAATCCTCTTCCATCCGGTCCGCCCTTACACAAATCTGACTTAAAGTCGGTGCTTTTACGCTTACCTATGGATGCCCGTAGCAGCCAGCCTATTTTTCGTCCGCGAACCCATTTTCGACACAGCGAAACCGCAAAGAGAGTTGAGTTACTAGGAGAAACAATTGATGTTGAGGTCAGTCATCTCTTTAGTCGTCACAGTTAACTCATGAGTGTTTCCTTTGGCTCTGCTCAACCTGTAATGCCTGACGCAGGAGGCTGACCAACCATCCTCGAAGCCATTCCTCCACAGCAATTCTTTGCTGCGCATGGTATGCAGAAGAATGAGGGAAGAGCGGGCGGCATTGCTTTGAAGTGCTATTTCACATGGTTATGCAGAGCTTATAACACCATCTCTAGTTCTTTCATCCAGTTATAACTGGCATACAAATAAATGGCAACACCATTTGTCATCAAAAACTTGTCATGCCATAATGTTGCGCACATGCCTTCACAAGAGCCTACATGGAGTCCATATGTGAGAAAAACATGGCTGCTCTTAGGGACCATGGGTAATGATATTCACTTGGTATAAAAGTTCTGTCACATTTGCTTACATTTTCAAATATCATATACGTGTTCCCTCTCGACGCGTTTAATAGTCATCATAGACGCAGTGACAGCCCCAGATCGCTGGTACATTTGCGGTTTTTTAAAGCAAATTTGACTTCATAGCGGTCTAGTCGCTCAAGCATATGGTTATTGCACTGAAACCAGGCAGAACTGCTCGTTCGTAACTTCGGAATTTTAGCCAATCGCTTGGATGCGTGGCTAAACTAGTCGTAGAATCTACCACTGTAGTCTTCAATTTGCTCGCGAGAGAAAAGGTCTTCCAGCTCTATTTATTTTCTGCTGGGCAAAGCAATTCTTGCACGTGAGCTTCTTAATGGCGATCTTTATAAAATAGCAGATTGCACGTAGCAAATTTACGCATCGCTTGACTGTGCGCTCAACTACTCGAACAATTCATTCTATGAAGGATACAGTTACGTCTCGCAGTATGGTCTATCTAACCATGCGAAGGGTACCTTAACCCTTCTGTACGGTATCAAGCAACACGCTTTTACATACTACTTCAACATTCGACACCAATGTGGATGCAGTCCAAAACGTTTATGTACCTCCTACGGGAACGTGTTAGAGTCTGCTCGTTTTATAGGTGTGCTGATAATCAACACTAATGGGATCACGCATGAGTCATTACAGTGAGCAGTCAGCATGCCCGTTCCATGTTTGTCGGCAGGGTTTGTAGGAATGCAACGATCAGCAGCCACAACATGAGAGGACATTTAGCCCAAAAAGATTCCTTAGTTGGAAAGGCTTAAAAATCACGCATAGACACACGCAAAAGGGAAAGAACATTAATTAACGCCTAAACGTCTAAAATATTCTCTTAGTCAGCATCAGTCCTCTATTATCTATTTTGGTAGAACGCGTTCGCTCTGCATGGGCAGCTATAGATGCAACTGAACGTCTCACGTTGAAATGACGTGTAACGAAGTATTTGCAATGCTGCATAAATAAATTCGCATCACATTGATTGGTTGTATTAGTTGCATCAAGGATGCAACTATTAGCCATCTATCGCGATATTCAAACACAGAACCGAAAAAGCGCTACATGCATGGGTGCAAATGTGGCTGTGTGCCCTCCTACCTTCTTCATCACAGACGAATGGAGCTTGTAAGCCTAAAGTGCCTGAAATAAGGCGAATTCGTGGACAAATCTCATTCACTGCATGTCGTTAGTAAGAAGTCGCCCCACCAAAGTTGTCTCACTGACTGCGGCAGCAGCAGCTAAATTCATCTCATAGCCAACGCATCCAACCCCATCGAGGGCACCACTCTGACCACCCCTTCCCTGGAAGATACAAGTCGCACTCCTTTATCAAAGAGGCATCATGCGGCTGCCGCAAAGGAGGAAGGCGGTCCCTCTCACTGCACGCCATTAGTAAGATGTGGCACTACCAGTGTCATCTCCCTGGCTGCAAGAAAATTGCAGTAGTGGTAGCAGCAGCGGCAGCACCATCTTACTTGCTCACTCAACCTAAATGAGCGCTTCAATTCATCATCCATTTCTGAGGGATACAGATTACACACTTTCGGAGAAAATAGATCACGCAGCGACTACAAGGGACGGGCTTTGCGTTTGCATTAGACCATGGATATTTGCTGCACAAAAAACGCTTAGTTTGCATGAAATTCCTGCGCAAATGTTCAACATCCAGCTTATATATCTTGACTAGGTTTAGCCACCACGTCACCCATGAAACCGAAACTGCACATCTACTAGTGGTCTAATTTGTTGCATGGGTATTTTACCGATCGGAAAGAAAATAACTCATAGAGAGAGCCAGGAGTCGACAACGAGGATGTCAGCAGGTTGACGGAGTCTTAAGGTGCCACTACTACCAAAGTGATGTTTAACATTTCTGGCCGCCAGATGCAACACATCTCATGACAGAGAGAGAAAAGAGTCACAAATGGCAACGCTGTTCATTAAAAATGTCTCAAAATGCAAGCAAAAATACAGGCAGACTGCACCGATTCACATCCTGCGAAAACCACGGTGACACATTATCTACATAGGCCATGATGCAAGAAGTTTGAAACTGACTTGAGAGAGAAAAGGGACCAAGTGATGGGGTATGCACGCAGTAAGGCTTCGGGTTGCCTACATTACTTGAAGGGGATGGTGGCGATCCAGAATGGTCCCGTTTCCCGTAGTCAAGAGTAAATCAAAACACTTAGGCATCGAAGAACCTCCGACCTCAGCCATCACAACTTGTTGGTGACGTATGAAATGCGTTAAGAGTCCACGGTGCCGACCACAGAATTTCCATGCAAAGGAAAGAGGAAGGAACTCACGAGCAAGAGATTTCGCAGGCACTCTTATTAACTGGAGAGAAAGGGGCTAAAGAGTGGTACTAAGCTGGTAGACATTCGAGAACCGGTGCCGCGACCTCAATTCTGTCTTCACGGATCGAATCAATCTACCACCCCTCAGTGCTTTGGCGGACTGGTAATTAAAACGCGCAATCACTTTATTAATAATCAGCTAAACGAATGAACGGGTCAAATAGATGCAAAAAAGCAAGGGTATGGATAAACCATTCAATTAATCAGTCAAACAAAATCAATCAACTAGTCAGTCAAATCATCAAATCACTGCTCGATGAATTGGTTTAAGAATTGGGGAATCACTCAGCTAAATTGGGGTTGAGTGCAGCGATTGCAGCAGTAGCCCGAAGAAAAGAGGTAGCGGAGACGCATTCTCAGTCGTTTGAACCACTACAGTGAAAGAAGAGTGGAAGAAGAAGAAAGTGTGTTCTCTTGGGTGGGAAAGACATTAACATGGTAAACGGGAGGATGAAGTAGAGTGCAAGCTTACCAAAGGAAGCAGACGAGCCAGAGGAAGCGGATGATTGGCTAGGACAAGAGAAGTGCAACAAGTGAGCTCTTGGCTCAAGTATTAAGGCAAGCACTGGATGGCTGAATAATCTAATGGGTTCTAAGTGCGATGGCACAAGTATTAGAGTCACTCACCAGAGTCGATTAAGTTGCACAGAGTCCTATATTTTCCTTCTTGCAATCTCCTCACCATATCCACATCCCCTTTTCCTCCACCCTCCTCCTTCTCTTCACCTGGCTCTACGTCATCCTCGAATTCCACACCCACCTCCTTGTCGCTCCCCACGTGGTCGAGAGTTGGCTCGCCGTTTGCAATGGTGTCACTGTGGTGAGCGATGACGACGTAGGGGAATCTGATTCCATCCGGGAGGGTGGCAACTGCCACCACTCCGCCTGCTCATCCCCATCCGACCACTGACTCGTCAAAGTCAAGTAGTCGGACAGGTCACATTCCGATTCCTCGTGCCCCATCAACTCGACCTCGTCGTCATCGCTCAGCGTCTGCTCCTGCGCCTTATTGTCACGGGTGAGGCCTGAGCGAGGGGAGAAATAGGAATGAGTGAATGTGAGCAGAGGAAGCTGAGTAAAGAATGAAGGCTGTGATGGGAAGGAGGAGGAGGCACTTACTGGTATGCTTGACGTCGTTGAGAGATGCATGAGTGGGAACGGAGGCAGGAGAGAAGAGGGAGACGAAGGAGGAGGTGCGAAATGGGAGAGATAGTGGGCGGCTAATTGCGATGGACGAGTAAGATCTGGTGGGTGGAATGCTTTTCCACGTTGCCGCCAGTCGTGGTTGCCACAACCTCAATGCTAGCGTTGGCGGTGAGGAAGAGGGTGGTAGTGAGGTTGGGCGCCTCTGATGTGCACTTGCATCTACAACAACAACAATTAGAGGGAGGAAGCGCTTAAGCCGAGTGTGCACTGCTATTGCTGCAAGGGATAAAGCAGGCGAGTCAGTGTGAAATTCACTTACTCCTGAGTGGATGGCCTCCTGAAAGTTGGTCTTTTCGACGGTAGTGCTGCCACCGGGAGAGGCAAAGGGGGCTGAAAATCTGCGCACAACTTCACAGCAATGCGACATCTCGAAAAGTGCGAGTAAATGACGACGTGTGGTGTATTGATTGCTCGATTGATGAGTCAACTTGAATTATTGATCGGTCGATCACGAATAGACGATGACCCTGAGGAAGGATGGATGGCGTCAATTGCGAAGTTATGCTCATTTACACTTGTAAGCGCTAAGTGAAAAATAGCTTGAAGTGCTATTTAACCTGTGTAGTGACAGAAGACTAAGAGAAATGGACGTAAAATGCGCCACAACATTAGCAGGCCTTCGCTATTCGTCTAAGCTTCTCATCGCGTCATTCGAGGGTTAATTCACAGTGAAAGTGCATTTGATTGTGGGTTTGAAGGAAAGTGAAGGAAGGGAGAATGAAGGACTGGGATAGGATAGAAGGAGGGGAAATAGCATAGCACAGCTCAGGTGCTAAGTGAATAAATTCGAATGGAATAGTCCTGTTAAGCATTGTTTGGTTCTTTTTGCTCTACTTTTTAGATCTTCTTTTCCTAATTCTTGTGCCACTCGAATTTCGCTTTGCATTCATGCAATGCTCAGGACTTTTGAAGTCTTTAAATGCGGTTCTGTTATACTTTTGGTACAGGATAAAGTGATTCATTCACAAATGCTCTTTCCCATCTGTGGCCAGACACGGCTGCAATTCCTACTGCCTTACCTTCTGTCTTCTTCGCATCCTGACCTTGGCTCATTTCTTTTGAATTTTAGTGACCTAATATCAGTTGCGACCTTCGTAACGTCGATCTTGTAAGCCGATTTCACTCGTGAGACCTGAGTTTTTTCCTTCAAAATGATGTATTTTATACTTTGCGTGAAGGGAATCATCTGTGCATTTCAAGAACTAATGCGCCAAGATCGAGCATTCAAAATGTCCCTAAACCTACCAATTGAAAGCTAAATGGACCAGGGTTGATGCATCATCAAGATTACTAGGCATCGTCGATATACTCTTCCTGCTAATTGTGACCCAGTGAGGCTCACGGGTTCGTCAGGTGGCAAAGCATCCGACTGACTCCATGCAAATTTATGCGATCGCCTATACCTATGCATCAAAAATCCTGTATCTTGTATAGTGTCATTAAATGGGCCCCGTATCTCTTTCCTCGTACGTTCTGCAACCTCGCATCAAGACAATCTTGAGCTAGGCACTGTCGAAATCGATAGAGAGCGATCCCAGTAGAAGCGAAAATATCTTGACCCAGTCAGGAATGCTTCGCATATGCCAGTTTGCCTTAACGAGAATAACTCTCTCCTGGACTGATGTTGCATTCCGTTCGGCAACAAATCGTGCCACTCATTGACCTGAGCGATGCATCTGCCCGAATGGAGATCTAACATCGGCAATAAATGGGAAGTCGTGGAAGCAGCTTGTAGGCAATAAAACTAATCAGCAGATGATAAACCCAACAAGAAGATGATAAATGTAGGGTATAATTTCTTAGTAGCTCCTTAATGTATCGTAACCAAAAAGCGAATGATAATTTTAGGAATTAAAGAAAGCTATTTTGTGGTTGTGTAAATAGCCAAAGCATAACTTCTACAGTATAAATTAGGCGCATTAAGGGAGACCGTAATTTGCGATCCAAAGGACTGTTATTTTACATTTGTATGTTTTGCATTTCAGCCCGAGAAATGTTCCTTCAAGGAACGTAAGCATAATTACGACATTATGTAAAATAAGATACTTAAATTTTAATGGTTTCGCAAATTGGGATAAATATTAAATTCTAACAAAGATGCATTACTTTCATGCATATTAGGATGGGTATTGTTTTGGGTTATTTCTAATTTAATTGCATGTTTTGTGATGTTTGATGGACGTCGTGGCGATTGTTTAATTTAATTTTCCGAGATCGCTCTGCACCAAGTTTTTCAAATAAGAATCCCACCAATTCGAATAATTCAACGGCTAAGGTATAAATAGATGATGTGAAAGTGTTTACAAGCCCAGAACGCTTTCTCTCCCAGTTTTTCTCAATGTGTTCAACTATCCGCGGCTAATTTTTTGACGCTCTTATGTGTCGTGCTCCTCACCAAACCCTCCCAATCAGACGATGGAACTTGCAGGTAGACTATGAGTGTAGTAGTGGCCTCTGTGAAGCAAAGGTCAACTTAGCACCATGGTGGAGGATACTATCCAATCTAACCTCCAACACTTTCCACCCATTGACCACTCATCCCATACGCGCGTACCCAATACCAGAATTAATCACACCTATCAATGGCAAAGGGCGAATGCAACAGGAAATGACAGGAGGTTGAGTTCTGAATTCATTGACCACAACCAAATGCTTATACTTCGCGATGACATCGATGGCACTGTTTTATTAGCTGCATGGTTGACCTGACCGACCATGTAGATGCAGGACTAGTGAAACCAATAACAAACGACTAACTAATTATTGGTCACGAAAAGTTGATTATAAAAATAGGAGCTTTTGGTAGTTTAACGAAGAACATATTGGAATGATAAAAGGCAGCTCCGCTAAGTGTGAATATTGAGTGCGCAACTAGTTGACACTGCCACGTCTTTCCACATTTGTGCAGCTCTTCCAAATTAGAAATAGTTTTTCTGTGATAAGACATTCCTGAAGCGGCACTCTTACAATTGACATCGCGTTGGTGAGTAACTCTGCAAGCTGCCGATGACTGACATATGTCAGGCTCAAGGCGTCAGCCCTCATTAGACCGTCCACTTTGAGAGTTTAATAAGAACACTGGGGTCAGTGAGATGTAACTATATGATAAGCGCTGCATGTGGTGAACTCAGCACCGATGCGTAAATTACGTACGACGTAGTAAAGAAGTCACTATTCCTGGAGGTTTCTCATCGAGGGACTTATTTTACCTCCATACCACGAAAACAACATTGCTTAACTTCTGAACTAGCTTCCTCCAGACTCAGTGCTTAAGACCGCTTTTAGCACCGGAACCAACGCAACCTCCGCTAATGGATCACAAAATGTTGACGGTCATGCCAGCCTGCATTTTAAAGCGCGGTATAGTCGCAGTCTAGCTTATCAGCTATCAACGAGTTGATAGCTACTTCAACGTTGTCCAAAGACAGTCGTCATGAATTAGACACCTCTCGCCTCATATACAATGATGGTTGCTGGTGTTGGGAAGAGAGTAAAAATTAGTCTACTAATCTGCACTAAACGCTTGATGCAGGCTTTCGCTTTATAAGGATAATAAATTTTGCAGCTTAAAAAAGGAAACAAAGCAAGTTTTCTTACGAGCATATACCTTCTATCTGCCCATTAAAAGTGTGTTTTGACTTTCCCAACTTAGTCAATTTTGGCATTCCTTGTCCCTGCAGATATCAGGGTATTACCCAGTTAGGGAATCAAAATAAAAGCTCATTCCTTGGTAACCCCAGGCAATTTCATCAATGCTCCACGAATGAAATAATAATGACTGCATAACCTAGATTTGTCCCTTAATGAGTCCAAACTGTGGATGCTGAGTCGATTTTCCGCCTTAGGATACTACTCTCTTCAAAACATGGAATCGAACAGCAGCTGTTAAAAATGCAAGTTGTGGCAATAATAAATTTCTACAAAGGTATTCTCGTACTAAATGCCCTAAAATGAGCTTTTAAATTAATGTTGTATGAAGGGGAGAGTAGAAGAGAGAAAAGGAGAAGCGGTGATACAAAGAATGAATTTAAGCCCTGTGGAGAATCGGTAGAGGCGGAAGGAACTGCAGGTGGTGATAAATGTGATGAGAAGGAATGCAAATTTAGGGAGTTAAAGAGATAGGGTGAGGAATGCTTGAGCGGATGTAATGACCGATGGGCGAGAAGAGACGCCTACCCTTAAGCTATCCTGAGAGGTTAGCTGCAAATGCGACAACATGGTTGCTGATTTGTGCTAGAGTGAAGCACGATGTGTCATACGCTGTGTGGGTGCAGACTTAATGAACCACCGCATTTGATGAAACACTCATTCTCGACACGGATCGAAGTCATGGTTGACCGATGCTTTCATCCCATTTAATACTTCGTACCAACCTCTACAGTTCCTCATTTGAGGGTAAGGTCCATTTCCAGGTTAATAAGCAACACATGATCCGGATAAAAATGACCGTATATTTTATGGTTTGGATGTTTGTTTGAGTTGTCAAACTCGTCATCTTTGCGCTAAGGGTCTGATTTGCAGCCCGAGTCCGCCACGTCGTGGGACGCTCGACTTTCCGTATCCAGTTTAAGCTTTTTGGTGTCACCAGATGGCCGCACGGAATATCTGGCAGCATCTTCACGATCGGATCAGCTTACTTTATAGGGACGGCTGATGTCTTCAGCATTGCTGTCGCTGTCACCAACAGCATCCTGGAAGCAGGTAGAACTTGCACAACTTTGTTTCTCCTTGAAGAACACTAGACCAGTAGTTTACTCGCGCCTTGGCTGTTCAGTGCCGATCACATACAAATGTTGGAGCTTTATGACTGCTTAATGAACTTTTCAGTTCTACACAAGCAATCGACTTCTAAAATAAACTGTTTTACGGATCGAATGGTAGGAAAGACATGGACACGTATGATGAGATCACCATGGAAAGCTCTGAGGGCTTGTCTAGACTTGAAGAGGTTTGAATCCTGAGTAAAATGCTGTCCAAAAAGGGAAATATTGAATAAAAATAACTCGTTCTGGTGATGGTAAACTCTGTACACCTTAAAAAATAATGGATAGAATTCCTATTACCATTCATGCTGCTTACTGGTTCTAAGATTGGGTTGCATTTAGATCTAATGGGTCTGTAGTTGCTATTTGTAACTATTATTCTGAATATCGAGAAAATAGCGAACATGGGTGGACGGTGGGTATCTACCAGTGCAGCGGGCACAAAATCATCAGAGACATCTACAGAGCTTCTAAAATATTAAAAAAGCCCTACATTTAGTGGCTATAGCCTAGAGCCAAGGCTGACTTTGGAGCATAGCCCATTTTGATTTTGTCCACAGAGCTTTAGCTGCTTAGCAATTCAATGTTAGTGCCAAGCCATGACTTCGGGCGTACAATATTTTGTCTCCTGCTGTGATATCACACATTGTTTCATTGCAAGCGATAAGGATTATGGTAAGAGTGTAGAATATAGCCATCTTTATTAGTCGAAAGCTAGATGGATGGAACAGGCTTAAGAGGTACACCCAGAGTTGCAACGCAGGTGCGATTTTGGGGCTGACGCCTTGAGCCTGACATATGTCAGTCATCGGCAGCTTGCAGAGTTACTCACCAACGCGATGTCAATTGTAAGAGTGCCGCTTCAGGAATGTCTTATCACAGAAAAACTATTTCTAATTTGGAAGAGCTGCACAAATGTGGAAAGACGTGGCAGTGTCAACTAGTTGCGCACTCAATAATCACACTTAGCGGAGCTTCAGCGAATGAATAAGCTGCCTTTTTATCATTCCAATATGTTCTTCGTTAAACTACCAAAAGCTCCTATTTTTATAATCAACTTTTCGTGACCAATAATTAGTTAGTCGTTTGTTATTGGTTTCAACAGTCCTGCATCTACATGATCAGTCAGGTCAACCATGCAGCTAATAAAACAGTGCCATCGATGTCATCGCGAAGTATAAGCATTTGGTTGTGGTCAATGAATTCAGAACTGGAACCTCCTGTCATTTCCTGTTGCATTCGCCCTTTGCCATTGATAGGTGTGATTAATTCTGGTATTGGGTACGCGCGTATGGGATGAGTGGTCAATGGGTGGAAAGTGTTGGAGATTAGATTGGATAGTATCCTCCACCATGGTGCTAAATTGACCTTTGCTTCACAGAGGCCACTACTACACTCATAGTCTACCTGCAAGTTCCATCGTCTGATTGGGAGGGTTTGGTGAGGAGTACGACACATAAGAGCGTCAAAAAATTAGCCGCGGATAGTTGAACATATTGAGAAAAACTGGGAGAGAAAGCGTTCTGGGCTTGTAAACACTTTCACATCATCTATTTATACCTTATCCGTTGAATTATTCGAATTGGTGGGATTCTTATTTGAAAAACTTGGTGCAGAGCGATCTCGGAAAATTAAATTAAACAATCGCCACGACGTCCAACAAACATCACAAAACATGCAATTAAATTAGAAATAACCCAAAACAATACCCATCCTAATATGCATGAAAGTAATGCATCTTTGTTAGAATTTAATATTTATCCCAATTTGCGAAACCATTAAAATTTAAGTATCTTATTTTACATAAGGTCGTAATTATGCTTACGTTCCTTGAAGGAACATTTCTCGGGCTGAAATGCAAAACATACAAATGTAAAATAACAGTCCTTTGGATCGCAAATTACGGTCTCCCTTAATGCGCCTAATTTATACTGTAGAAGTTATGCTTTGGCTATTTACACAACCACAAAATAGCTTCCTTTAATTCCTAAAATTATCATTCGCTTTTTGATTACGATACATTAAGGAGCTACTAAGAAATTATACCCTACATTTATCATCTTCTTGTTGGGTTTATCATCTGCTGATTAGTTTTATTGCCTACAAGCTGCTTCCACGACTTCCCATTTACTGCCGATGTTAGATCTCCATTCGGGTAGATGCATCGCTCAGGTCAATGAGTGGCACGATTTGTTGCCGAACGGAATGCAACATCAGTCCAGAAGAGAGTTATTCTCGTTAAGGCAAACTGGCATATGCGAAGCATTCCTGACTGGGTCAAGATATTTTCGCTTCTACTGGGATCGCTCTCTATCGATTTCGACAGTGCCTAGCTCAAGATTGTCTTGATGCGAGGTTGCAGAACGTACGAGGAAAGAGATACGGGGCCCATTTAATGACACTATGCAAGATACAGGATTTTTGATGCATAGGTATAGGCGATCGCATAAATTTGCATGGAGTCAGTCGGATGCTTTGCCACCTGACGAACCCGTGAGCCTCACTGGGTCACAATTAGCAGGAAGAGTATATCGGCGATGCCTAGTAATCTTAATGATGCATCAACCCTGGTCCATTTAGCTTTCAATTGGTAGGTTTAGGGACATTTTGAATGCTTGATCTTGGCGCATTAGTTCTTGAAATGCACAGATGATTCCCTTCACGCAAAGTATAAAATACATCATTTTGAAGGAAACAAACTCAGGTCTCACGAGTGAGATCGGCTTACAAGATCGACGTTACGAAGGTCGCAACTGATATTAGGTCACTAAAATTCAAAAGAAATGAGCCAAGGTCAGGATGCGAAGAAGACAGAAGGTAAGGCAGTAGGAATTGCAGCCGTGTCTGGCCACAGATGGGAAAGAGCATTTGTGAATGAATCACTTTATCCTGTGCCAAAAGTATAACAGAACCGCATTTAAAGACTTTAAAAGTCCTGAGCATTGCATGAATGCAAAGCGAAATTCGAGTGTCACAAAAATTAGGAAAAGAAGATCTAAAAAGTAGAGCAAAAAGAACCAAACAATGCTTAACAGGACTATTCCATTCGAATTTATTCACTTAGCACCTGAGCTGTGCTATGCTATTTTCCCTCCTTCTATCCTATCCCAGTCCTTCATTCTCCCTTCCTTCACTTTCCTTCAAACCCATAATCAAATGCACTTTCACTGTGAATTAACCCTCGAATGACGCGATGAGAAGCTTAGACAAACAGCGAAGGCCTGCTAATGCTGTGGCGCATTTTACGTCCATTTCTCTTTGTCTTCTGTCACTACACAGGTTAAATAGCACTTCAAGCTATTTTTCACTTAGCGCTTACAAGTGTAAATGAACATAACTTCGCAATTGACGCCATCCATCCTTCCTCAGGGTCATCGTCTATTCGTGATCGACCGATCAATGATTCAAGTTGACTCATCAATCGAGCAATCAATACACCACACGTCGTCATTTACTCGCACTTTTCGAGATGTCGCATTGCTGTGAAGTTGTGCGCAGATTTTCAGCCCCCTTTGCCTCTCCCGGCGGCAGCACTACCGTCGAAAAGACCAACTTTCAGGAGGCCATCCACTCATGAGTAAGTGAATTTCACACTGACTCGCCTGCTTTATCACTTGCAGTAATAGCAGTGCACACTCGGCTTAAGCGCTTCCTCCCTCTAATTGTTGTTGTTGTTGTAGATACAATTGGACATCAGAGTCGCCCAACCTCACTACCACCCTCTTCCTCACCGCCAACGCTAGCATTGAGGTTGTGGCAACCACGACTGACGGCAACGTGGAAAAGCATTCCACCCACCAGATCTTACTCGTCCATCGCAATTAGCCGCCCACTATCTCTCCCATTTCGCACCTCCTCCTTCGTCTCCCTCTTCTCTCCTGCCTCCGTTCCCACTCATGCATCTCTCAACGACGTCACCAAGCATACCAGTAAGTGCCTCCTCCTCCTTCTCATCACAGCCTTCATTCTTTACTCAGCTTCCTCTGCTCACATTCACTCATTCCTATTTCTCCCCTCGCTCAGGCCTCGCCCGTGACAATAAGGCGCAGGAGCAGACGCTGAGCGATGACGACGAGGTCGGGTTGATGGGGCACGAGGAATCGGAATGTGACCTGTCCGACTACTTGACTTTGACGAGTCAGTGGTCGGATGGGGATGAGCAGGCGGAGTGGTGGCAGTTGCCACCCTCCCGGATGGAATCAGATTCTCCTACGTCGTCATCGCTCACCACAGTGACACCATTGCAAACGGCGAACCAACTCTCGACCACGCGGGGAGCGACGGAGGAGGTGGGTGTGGAATTCGAGGATGACGTAGAGCCAGGTGAAGAGAAGGAGGAGGGTGGAGGAAAAGGGGATGTGGATATAATGAGGAGATTGCAAGAAGGAAAATATAGGACTCTGTGCAACTTAATCGACTCTGGTGAGTGACTCTAATACTTGTGCCGTCGCACTTAGAACCCATTAGATTATCCAGCCATCCAGTGCTTGCCTTAATACTTGAGCCAAGAGCTCACTTGTTGCACTTCTCTTGTCCTAGCCAATCATCCGCTTCCTCTGGCTCGTCCGCTTCCTTCGGTAAGCTTGCACTCTACTTCATCCTCCCGTTTACCATGTTAATGTCTTTCCCACCCAAGAGAACACACTTTCTTCTTCTTCTTCCACTCTTCTTTCACTGTAGTGGTTCAAACGGCTGAGAATGCGTCTCCGCTACCTCTTTTCTTCGGGCTACTGCTGCAATCGCTGCACTCAACTCCAATTTAGCTAAGTGATTCCCCAATTCTTAAACCAATTCATTGAGCAGAGATTTGATGATTTGACTGACTAGTTGATTGATTTCGTTTGACTGATTAATTGAATGGTTTATCCATACCCTTGCTTTTTTGCATCTAATTGACCCGTTCATTCGCTTAGCTGATTATTAATAAAGTGATTGCGCGTTTTAATTACCAGTCCGCCAAAGCACTGAGGGGTGGTAGATTGATTCGATCCGTGAAGACAGAATTGAGGTTGCGGCACCGGTTCTCGAATGTCTACCAGCTTAGTACCACACTTTAGCCCCTTTCTCTCCAGTTAATAAGAGTGCCTGCGAAATCTCTTGCTCGTGAGTTCCTTCCTCTTTCCTTTGCATGGAAATTCTGTGGTCGGCACCGTGGACTCTTAACGCATTTCATACGTCACCAACAAGTTGTGATGGCTGAGGTCGGAGGTTCTTCGATGCCTAAGTGTTTTGATTTACTCTTGACTACGGGAAACGGGACCATTCTGGATCGCCACCATCCCCTTCAAGTAATGCAGGCAACCCGAAGCCTTACTGCGTGCATACCCCATCACTTGGTCCCTTTTCTCTCTCAAGTTAGTTTCAAACTTCTTGCATCATGCCTTATGTAGATAATGCGTCACCGTGGTTTTCGCAAGATGCAAATCGGTGCAGTCTGCCTGTATTTTTGCTTGCATTTTGAGACATTTTTAATGAACAGCGTTGCCATTTGTGACCCTTTTCTCTCTCTGTTATGAGATGTGTTGCATCTGGCGGCCAGAAATGTTAAACATCACTTTGGTAGTAGTGGCACCTTAAGACTCCGTCAACCCGCTGACATCCTCGTTGTCGACTCCTGGCCCTCTCAATGAGTTATTTTTTTTTCCGATCGGTAAAATACCTATGCAACAAATTGGACCACTAGTAGATGTGCAGTTTCGGTTTCATGGGTGACGTGGTGGCTAAACCTAGTCAAGATATATAAGCTGGATGTTAAACATTTGCGCAGGAATTTCATGCAAGCCAAGCGTTTTTTGTGCAGCAAATATCCATGGTCTAATGCAAACGCAAAGCCCGTCCTTTGTAGTCGTTGTGTGATCTATTTTCTCCAAAAGTGTGTGATCTGTATCCCTCAGAAATGGATAGTAAATTGAAGCTCTCACTTAGGTTGAGTGGGCAAGTAAGATGGTGCTGCCGCTGCTGCTACCACTACTGCACCTTTCTTGCAACCAGGGAGATGACACTGGTAGTGCGGCATCTTACTAATGGCGTGCAGTGAGAGGGACCGCCTTCCTCCTTTGCGGCAGCCGCATGATGCCTCTTTGATAAAGGAGTGCGACTTGTATCTTCCAGGGAAGGGGTGGTCAGAGTGGTGCCCTCGATGGGGTTGGATGCGTTGGCTATGAGATGAATTTAGCTGCTACTGCCGCAGTCAGTGAGACAACTTTGGTGAGGCGACTTCTTACTAACGACATGCAGTGAATGAGATTTGTCCACGAATTCGCCTTATTTCAGGCACTTTAGGCTTACAAGCTCCATTCGTCTGTGATGAAGAAGGTAGGAGGGCACACAGCCACATTTGCACCCATGCATGTAGCGCTTTTTCGGTTCTGTGTTTGAATATCGCAATAGATGGCTAATAGTTGCATCCTTGATGCAACTAATACAACCGATCAATGTGATGCGAATTTATATATGCAGCACTGCAAATACTTCGTTACACGTCATTTCAACGTGAGACGTTCAGTTGCATCCATAGCTGCCCATGCAGAGCGAACGCGTTCTATCAAAATAGATAATAGAGGGCTGATGCTGACTAAGAGAAAATTTTAGACGTTTAGGCGTTAATTAATGATCTTTCCCTTTTGCGTGTGTCTATGCGTGATTTTTTAAGCCTTTCCAACTAAGGAATTTTTTTGGGCTAAATGTCCTCTCATGTTGTGGCTGCTGATCGTTGCATTCTTACAAACCCTGCCGACAAACATGGAATGGGCATGCTGACTGCTCATTGTAATGACTCATGCGTGATCCCATTGGTGTTGATTATCAGCACACCTATAAAACGAGCAGACTCTAACACGTTCCCGTAGAAGGTACATAAACGCTTTGGACTGCATCCACATTGGTGTCGAATGTTGAATTAGTATGTAAAAGCGTGTTGCTTGATACCGTACAGAAGGGTTAAGGTACCCTTCGCATGGTTAGATAGACCATATTGCGAGACGTAACTGTAGCCTTCATAGAATGAATTGTTCGAGTAGTTGAGCGCACAGTCAAGCGAAGTGTAAATTTGCTACGTGCAATCTGCTATTTTATAAAGATCGCCATTAAGAAGCTAACGTGCAAGAATTGCTTTGCCCAGCAGAAAATAAGTAGAGCTGGAAGACCTTTTCTCTTGCGAGCAAATTGAAGACTACAGTGGTAGATTCTACGACTAGTTTAGCCACGCATCCAAGCGATTGGCTAAAATTCCGAAGTTACGAACGAGCAGTTCTGCCTGGTTTCAGTGCAATAACCATATGCTTGAGCGACTAGACCGCTATGAAGTCAAATTTGCTTTAAAAAACCGCAAATGTACCAGCGATCTGGGGCTGTCACTGCGTCTATGATGACTATTAAACGCGTCGAGAGGGAACACGTATATGATATTTGAAAATGTAAGCAAATGTGACAGAACTTTTAAACCAAGTGAATGCCATTACCCATGGTCCCTAAGAACAGCCATGTTTTTCTCACATATGGACTCCATGTAGGCTCTTGTGAAGGCATGTGCGCAACATTATGACATGACAAGTTTTTGATGACAAATGGTGTTGCCATTTATTTGTATGCCAGTTATAACTGGATGAAAGAACTAGAGATGGTGTTATAAGCTCTGCATGACCATGTGAAATAGCACTTCAAAGCAATGCCGCCCGCTCTTCCCTCATTCTTCTGCATACCATGCGCAGCAAAGAATTGCTGTGGAGGAATGGCTTCGAGTATGGTTGGTCAGCCTCCTGCGTCAGGCATTACAGGTTGAGCAGAGCCGAAGGAAACACTCATGAGTTAACTGTGACGACTAAAGAGATGACTGACCTCAACATCAATTGTTTCTCCTAGTAACTCAACTCTCTTTGCGGTTTCGCTGTGTCGAAAATGGGTTTGCGGACGAAAAATAGGCTGGCTGCTACGGGCATCCATAGATAAGCGTAAAAGCTTCGATTTTAAGTCAGATTTGTGTAAGGGCGGACCGGATGGAAGAGGATTCGGTTAGAGTAAGATCTTGCTCCATTCTAATTTGTCGCATTGTTTTTATGTTAGGGCCGACTGGTAACATCAATTTTGGCTCCATCTAGCTAGCAGAGAAGCAGAAAAGGTATCGTGAGCTTGAATGCTGCACATATTTCTTTCTGATATATCTCAGGTAGCGTCGCCTCCTTTATCTATAGCTTTCGACAGAACATGGGGTCGTGATAGATAACCTTGTGTTTAACATCGTCACTCATTTACTTTTCCGTGGCGTATGCACATCCTTTGCTTCCACTTTTGCCAAAATCCACAAGAAGTCATGCGACACAGCACTTGTTAAATGGGTGCTTAGTTAAACTCAGTTTTTAAATTCGTCTCTAAAACTCCGATTATCGTTTGTCGATATTTCCTCCAGCTCCTCATCTTTTTAAATTAAGGTAAGCATGGACAAGAACAAGAGAATTACAAGAAGGCTTGATTCAAAAGAGAGTGGGTTAAAGAATCACTGGGTAGTTAAGAATGCGATTTGCGTTAGAAGAACATCACGTCAAGCAGGAGCACTCGAGGGAAATGATACTTGATGCTAGACCATGCACTGTAAGTAGGCGCAAGTATCAGCAGTTGGAAATAAACAGAATTTAGAAATGAGAAGAATGAATCGACAGTACAGCACATGCACATGTAGCCACTTGCATGCATGAAAAATGATTTAACGAAACTAATGTGTAGGCAAATTAAATCTGTATTCAGTGCAGATGCAGACCAGCACAGCAACATTAGTCGTGCCTCAGTCACTGTACTACAAGGCTCCATATGCACGATTAAGATTCAGTTCACGTGTAGACAATTCGGGATGTTATAGAGATAATTTGCTGTTTTAGATAGACGAGGAATGAGTGCCAATTGCTACTGGGATTTTCGCAAGGACTCCCAAAATCGTAACCAATTCTTCAATCGCTGCAACATCGGAACTATTCTCGAATTTTACACTGACCACCTCAAGTGCTTCCACTTCAATGCCCGCAATCGCAAGGACTCTCAAATTTGCCTTCAAGAAATTACTGCTCCAATCCTAACCACTTCAATCGCTCTGGTGCTTGTGCAAGCCTTCTCGTAGGCCTCTACACATTACTAATGCTATGCTCCCTCTTACCACGACAGATATGATTTTACGTAAAATAATTTCGTTGGGCGTTCTATTGCAAGCTATCTTAATTGTAGGAATCTTCTAGTCGGCGACCATCATTCTTCGCCAATAAAGAGATCGTACCCGGTTAGCGGCTCTTAAAAACAAGGACACATAGACATTTTAAACTACTCTTATAGATGCCCTATTGGGCACAAACCTGTGAGCTATACCCCACCACGCACTCTGAAATACAAATGCGTTAAATGAATGGTAAGCCAACACTTACTGTGGTAAAGGAGGTAAGGTTATCTTTGAATGTACCGAGACATCCCGTCTAGTGTTCCAGACATTGGCGATTTCGTAGGCAACGCAATGGAAATCAAATCCCACTTAGTTACGGCACCTGGTTGCCTTTTTCACGTTAATCGCAATAACACCCACCCAAATCCCAGTTTCATTTGGTCACTTGTGGGGCACGTGAGTGGGCTGGTCGAGTCACCCGGATGTAGTCCGGCCCGATCTTTGCCTCATACTCAGACTCAAACCCGGACATGAGGTTGGAAGGTACAAGCACGTTGACAGACGAGGCTATGCATCCTAGTTCTCGTATGCGCCCCTTGACTATCTGGTTTGATGACTGATATGATATGTTTTATGCTTGCATATGCTTTAGCAGTATCTACGTCTTCATTTTCTTCCTTACTCGCACCTTTCTCCTTTCCTTTCACCATCGAATTTTAAGTAATCCATTGGCCAAGTTCTTACCTACCCCATTACGCGTAAAACTATTTGCCTCTTCTTGCCGTAGGACGGTCCTGCTTGCAATTTCTGATTCCGCTCCTTACCCTCTGGCCTAATTTATAGTCAAACTGTGCCAAATAAAATGCCATCACATCCCATACAATTATTACGATGATTGTGTATTCTGCATTGGGATCAAGGCAAGTTTGTCCATTTCACTGGATGTAATGTTGCCCTACTTCGGCACTCACGTGATTGATGTGGTCAACATGACGGCTAATAGGAGTTGAAAATGGCACGATTTTTGTCAGCCTAGTCAGGTTGCGCTTTTTATGTGTCTGCTTGTGTGCAGATCCTTAAAGCCTTTTTTGCTAAAATACTTTTCGGTACTAGAAGTCTGCTCATTTTGTGAATACCTTTTGCCGCAACCATGGAAATTTTGCTACTGCTTTTGCAGTTGCTTGTCCCTATCGAGCCTTTTATCCCAACATCCACTTTCGTTTATAAACCCTACGCGAGGATAGGTTTGAGCCACCGTCGGAGAGGTGAGTGGTTCACACTCTTTTCAGCATGCGCCTCGTTGCTGACTCATCCGCTTTAAGTGGCTGGTCATTAAACGGATCAATGTAAACGATAAGACCGCCTGCTGTGCATTTGCTACTTACTGGTTATCTGCCTAGTCGGCTGACCTACTCAATTATCTACTCTACCCACGGCGAGTTGGACTGCAAACAATCTCACGCATGGGTAAGTGGAAAATTATTATAGCATTTGCTCAAGACTATGTTGCGTAGGACCGTCAATCGGTGTAAAAGTGTGCCAATAACGCATTGCAAAGTTTGATATTATTATAGCTTAGTCAAAGAGTGTTTTTAGCTCATCAATGACATTTAGTTAAAAAAGGTTTGTCTACCCCATTGGGTATGAGAGGCAAGCTATTTTAATAAGCGGTGTCATTATTAATAGGTCTACTTCTTAAACGATTCTGTCATGTTCAACGAGTAAATAGCTGTTAGGTTTTAAGATAATCAGCCCATATTTTAAATTAGTTTAACTGAGAGAGACATCATCAAACATTGCGGCATAATTTACGCAAAGGCAAATTTAGCATTTGTTTGGCTATCCTCGTCAAAGATATCGTATTTGTGAGGTAGAGCACTTATAATTTAGGGTCACAGTACTTCGGAAAACATTGCACTAGAAGGACAGAGCGCAACATTGATTGTCAGATTGAATTGTAGCGGTTCATATTTAATTCTTTTGGAAAGTCACATGCAGCTAGCAAGGTAGTGGATCCGTTAGTCAAACGCAAGCCAGCCGAAGTTAAGATAGTTACCTTTATGGCGATATCATCAATAGTGCTTTAAGCTCTGCCGCTGGGGATATCCTTCTGCATAGCGCTCTTATTTCCCCTCCACCAGCGCATCTTGCCAAGGCGTTCCTGTAAACCAAGCGCAGCACACAGGTAGAAGAACCGCATAAAAGTTGGGCTGATTTATAGATATCGCCTCCTCAATCAGTCATCATTAAGCATCATCCCAGCCATCCATCTGCTTCATTTACCATAGTTCCTCCACTTGGTCCTCTATTTCTGCATTCAGCTAAAGGTAAGCACCTTGAGGCGGAAACGAGAATTGCCTAAGAGCCCAAAAGACGACCAGTTCAAATGACAGCACCAGAAAGAGATATCGATAGAACGGCAAACATTTCATCCAAATGCATTAGAATCGTCTCATTTGCATGTAGGACGATGCAAGAAAAGAACTTAGGGTGAAAGAGCACCAAAGCAAGTAATAACTGCTCTTGCAAAACCTTGAAAAGGAACGACGCCTAAAGCCTACATCAGTCGGAATTGAGGGCAACCACGTAACACGTGCAGCTAATTGAGCTACACGTGTCAGATTCAAGGAAGTCCATCACCCAGCCACACTTCAGACATACTCTGCTGCGAGTTGTTTCGGCTGCTTTTATCATCTTCATCGCGGTCTCGTTCCCGCCGTTTAGTTCTCCGCCATTGCTTCCGTATTAATTAACTTCCTTTTGGCCTCGGGTCTTCTTTTCATCTCTTCTGCCGCCTCCAAATCCATCCGCCCTTCAGTCCCAATCTCCCACCACGCCCACCCACTCCACATCAAATGGAAATTGTAAAAGTTAAGGGTAGGTTGTACCGCTCTTCTTTTCCTTCCCTCCTGCTTCATTTGCGTACATCATTTTAATAGCATCACATCTGGTACCCAGTGTATATCACTTAGAGAGGGAATGCCATGCTTTGCGTCTCTAAATCGCCTTAAAAAAAGTTCATGCTTTTTCCGCTGGTCTAAATCCTTCACATTTAACTCAGTCAAATGGCTAGATGAGATGATAAATATATCAGTTTCATGAAAATCGTAATGAAAAAAAGGAAGCAGAGAACGCTGCATCACAGCACTGTACAGGATTACCCCCTGCTGTTCACTTCCAACCCTCACTTTCCTCTTCCCACTCTCCTTCATTCCCAGGGTTTCTTATCCCTGCACTTCTATCTCAATATCCCTGTATCTGCTTAAACTGAAAATGCCTGCTTCTTCACTTCCATAGAAGAAATGCATGCACCGCTGGTGTCGCTGATAATCAGAGGCAAGGAATCGTCCAGGCGTAGGAATGCGCATACGCACCAGACGCGTCTATTTGTTGGCTCCATAGAGATCTTTAGTGGTATGTCGTCGACTCCTTTAATTAACTTCATGCCTTAAACTGCGCTCAATGTGCTGCGCTAGCTTTTAATGGTTCTTACACGCGTGTGTAACCGCTAAATAAACAGCGACAGCAGCAGACCTACTGAAGTGCAACAACCTGCTTTATATCCATGTTCCATTGTGGAAGCACTGTAACACAGTGCTCAAGACTATGCCTAACTGGATCAGACTAGAATCCACTAGAATATCACGGACTAGATTGGTCACCTAAGCTAGATTATAGCTGTCTTTGGTAAATTGGGAAAGATGCAGATTGACAGGGCTATCTGATCAACTGTGCATGCCTCATTTTTAGCAGCGTCTTCATACGTTACTACTAAAATCAACCCAGCACTCTTATTTAGCCCGCCTAATCTAGGCAGCTCAATCCATGCCATGTGAAATGAGGCCTTTTCCTTCTTCCTCTCAGATTTTAAGGATCATAGTGCACACTCCAAAAAATACGTCTCATGACAGCCTCAAATAGAGGAATGGGTGCCGATTCGCCTACTACTCCTTTCCCTTGCCCTTATCTACCTGCACTTGTTATGTGGCATCCGAAAATATAACTATCCAAAGTTGGGAATATTTTAGCAGTTAGCATCCAAATGCTACTGCGACGTACAAGTAGACCAAATATTCCGATTTCATTCATGGCTACTTTGAACCGGAGGAAGACGATCGCATCGCATTGGTTGTGCTTATGATGAGTAACCTATCGTTATACATGGTCTCTGAAAATTAAATAATCCGAAGCTATGAATGTTTAAACAATCAGCATCTAAATGCAACTGTGATGTACATGAAGGTAAGGGGTCCCGATTTCTTTTAACAAAGGTAAATTAAGTGCGGAAAAGACAATCGCGTGGCATTAGCCGTATCTTCAACGATTGTCGGACCATTGTTTTGTGATTTCTACAAATAGATTAGTCCACTTCTTCTCCTTTTACTGATCCCTTTATTTCTGCATTTTAGATTGAAGTGACACCACGATATAAGAAAGGAAAGTGCCAAAATACCGAACCCACATCCATCAGAGAGGAAAAAATTAGATGGACAGAAGCCTTCCGTCGTTTTCCGTGTGGCCGAGAGTTGACTTGCCGACAATGGTGTCACTGTGGTGAGGACAAGAGAAGTGCAACAAGTGAGCTCTTGGCTCAAGTATTAAGGCAAGCACTGGATGGCTGAATAATCTAATGGGTTCTAAGTGCGACGGCACAAGTATTAGAGTCACTCACCAGAGTCGATTAAGTTGCACAGAGTCCTATATTTTCCTTCTTGTAATCTCCTCATTATATCCACATCCCCCTTTCCTCCACCCTCCTCCTTCTCTTCACCTGGCTCTACGTCATCCTCGAATTCCACACCCACCTCCTCCGTCGCTCCCCGCGTGGTCGAGAGTTGGTTCGCCGTTTGCAATGGTGTCACTGTGGTGAGCGATGACGACGTAGGAGAATCTGATTCCATCCGGGAGGGTGGCAACTGCCACCACTCCGCCTGCTCATCCCCATCCGACCACTGACTCGTCAAAGTCAAGTAGTCGGACAGGTCACATTCCGATTCCTCGTGCCCCATCAACCCGACCTCGTCGTCATCGCTCAGCGTCTGCTCCTGCGCCTTATTGTCACGGGCGAGGCCTGAGCGAGGGGAGAAATAGGAATGAGTGAATGTGAGCAGAGGAAGCTGAGTAAAGAATGAAGGCTGTGATGAGAAGGAGGAGGAGGCACTTACTAGTATGCTTGGTGACGTCGTTGAGAGATGCATGAGTGGGAACGGAGGCAGGAGAGAAGAGGGAGACGAAGGAGGAGGTGCGAAATGGGAGAGATAGTGGGCGGCTAATTGCGATGGACGAGTAAGATCTGGTGGGTGGAATGCTTTTCCACGTTGCCGTCAGTCGTGGTTGCCACAACCTCAATGCTAGCGTTGGCGGTGAGGAAGAGGGTGGTAGTGAGGTTGGGCGACTCTGATGTCCAATTGTATCTACAACAACAACAACAATTAGAGGGAGGAAGCGCTTAAGCCGAGTGTGCACTGCTATTGCTGCAAGTGATAAAGCAGGTGAGTCAGTGTGAAATTCGCTTACACATGGGTGGGTCGCCTCCTAAAAAATGGTCTTCTCGAAGTTTGTGCGGCCGCTGGGCGAGGCAAAGAGGGCGGAGAACATGCGAACAAATTTACGGCAATCTGACATCTCTAAAAGTGCTTGCAAATCACGACGTGTGGCGTATTGATTGCTCGATTGATGGGTCAACTTAAGTTATTGATCAGTCGATCATGAATAGATGACCTTGAGGAAGGGGAGATGGCGGCAATTACAAAGATGTGTTTACTTACACTTGTAAGCGCAAGGAACAATTGTTCGCGAACAGCGGACTTTCACCAGATGCTGTTGGATTAGAAGCCGGTGGGCTGATGCCTACTACGAAGATGCAGCAAATGGCTAGGCACTAATTGCTCTTCCTATCTCCCTGTGTTTGCTTGCACATACACCCTCAAATCTGCTCTTAACAAAGTGATTTTTTGTCCTAGAAGCCTTTTATTTTCACAGCTCGGTTCGCCGCAATTGTGAAACTGCGTTGCTGTCCCTCCTGTTCATTCAAACCGTCCACTCATGTTGATCACGACTCAGCAAGGGCGTGTAAAAGCTGTCGCCAATGAAGGGATGGTCGGTGGTCTAGATTTGGGTCGTCTGCTTTCCCTTTAGCTCGCTGCTCTTGCTGACCCATCCGCATTTTTCTGTCGGTCAGTGGACCGATAAGACTACATGTTGTGTAGCCGTTGTATATTTGTAGATGGTTTTGACCCAGTAGGCCCTGTACTCTCTGGTCAGCGGAAATTTGCTTGGATGGGTGGGTGGATGAACGAGACACTAATGAGGGCAAATATACTTTTGATTGTGGTAATGAGGAGAAGAGTGGCCTATTTGGTTTGTTAAAGGAAACAGCTACTTGAAGAGAGTGTTAAGAATATTGACAGCAAATGCCTCCTAAAATTCATTTGGACGAATTGAGACGAGATGCACTTTAAGCGCCACTTTGCGAATTTAGTGCAAGAGTTGATAATAATGGGTCTGGGATCGATTTTGGCTGGTACAACACCACTAACGCTTGAAAGGAAGAAGAGACAGCCATCTGAGCTTGGGGATCCAATTGTTGCAGAAGGGCAGATTTGTGAGTACACACGATGTTAGCGGGAAACACATGTTGGTGGTCTACGCAGGTGGGCCAACTTCTTACGTGCCTTTGCCTCAAAACTGCACTGTGTTTACGTTCTGCTTGACTGTCTCATCCTCCTTGTAGTCGGTTTGAAATGTATTTGAGAAATCGTACAATAATTTTGCTAAACATTATCTTAAGTAATTCTTATGTCACCTTTACTGCGTCCACCAGCCTGTCAAACTGGTGTCACAAAAATTTCCGTTGCCATCATCGCCACCACTACTTGCTGTGCAGTTGGTTCAAAAGCCACTTTATCGAATTGCACTTCACACCCATGCAAAAGCCTATGAACCCATTATAAATCTAATTTTACCCACCGAAATGAAGTCAAATGCATGGCAAGAAGATGCGGCCCAAAAACTAATACTCTTGAAATAGACGAGTGGTCCAGCGGACAAGATCTTTTCTACGCCTTTCACTGGGAAGGAAACTCCTCGTTCTTAAAGTGGACGTACAGCATCAAAGCCTCAATGCCACAGAAGGTCGAGCATAAGTGGCCGGGTGATCCCATGCGGGCTTGACCCTACTACTCATGACCAGTAAGC
The DNA here is from genome assembly GCA_036345935.2 of Taenia hydatigena. Lineage (NCBI taxonomy): Eukaryota > Metazoa > Platyhelminthes > Cestoda > Cyclophyllidea > Taeniidae > Taenia > Taenia hydatigena. The sequence goes on along the minus strand of JADWOT020000007.1, from coordinate 1,896,811 downwards.
AGAAGTAGATGCACTCTCAGTTCAGTTTAGAGTAAATCAGCACACGATGCACCAATCGCTTATCGAGTCGCAAAAGCAATAACACCATAAGAAGCAGCAATGCAGTCTTCACACTTGTAACTCCATGTCCTGTGGTGACTGCCTTCTACCACAAGATTGAACAAATCGCAACGATGAATGAAGACAAACATTTTATGGCACAAATAGTACCCAGTTGAGGTGCTGCAGCTAACTTCGTCAACTATCAGACCCATCGAAGTTACTTAAAAATGAGTGGATATCTTTCCGATACGAATCATTCTTTGGATTATGCCAGACAAATAAACCAAGTAGATGAAGAAATACAAGCAAAATTTTAATGTGATTAGCATTTACAAGCAAATCCTAAAATATTAAAAATTTAGCACTGCCTCTGTGGTCTCAACACTAACCTAAGTCAACCTTTGATTATTAGCAACCTTTGTTTGCGATTAATTCTATTATCAGTAGATGCGGAATAACTGCTCGGGCAAGAGTTGGGTGCAAGAATGCTTAGCAAAAATGGCCGCTTAAATCAAAACCTTAATAAAGTCGAAATCCGCACTTTTTGGAATCTAATGTCCCCTCAGCATAAAGAGGTGATACAAGTGCAGATGTTAAGGCTAATGGCTGTCAGTAACAGCATCACGCGATTGTTTCATTTGCGTCCAAAGTAGTTGTTTCTTTCATATACAGTTGCAGTGGTCCTGCTTAAATTAATTTTCATAAAGCTTTGGTCGATATATCCATGCTATGACATTTCCCACCAGTTTTAGCCGGTTATTGCATTGCCGAAGTAGCAGTAATATGGTCCGCTTTTGGAGCTGCTGCAAATGGCAAAAGTCGGTTTGCATTTTCTTTAGGATATTTAATAGGAGGCTTGAATTATAAGCTCAAGCGTTTCCAAAGCTGTCTTTTAGATTCATTTTTGAATAAATCAACAAGTTAACACTATTGGTGGAAATGGACCGAGTTAGGTCGGTTTTTGACGCGATAGATGGATAAACTTTGCGGGTAAATGCTAACAGACCAATAGTTCCATGCTTGTTCAAATACACCTTTTAGGCAAAAAGCGGCAGAAAATGCAAACTATATGTTGAATGGAGCACCTTCTGTTTCTGAAGAGGATACGAACCATGAACGCGTCTAGTCTGCAATATTTGTACCCATTTAATAATCACTATGCCATTGAATGTTTCGTTGTCTCGCCCATTGAATTGCTAAATTGGCATAATATTCCAGAGTGAATTTTTCTAATTAGTGCCACACGGTGTCAGTTTTGCGCATGGGCATTAATTTGAGTAACTCCTAATACACTCAAGAGCTCTAGCAGTCATGGCCACTGGTGTCACACACTTCATCCATTACCTTTCAGTTTGCGTCTTCAAGTGATTGCCTTCACGAATTCCGAAATGCGACTATTTTTTGACCTCGCTTATAATGGAAAATAGGCAAATGAAGGGACATTTGCTTAGCAAATGAGCGTCTCTTTCGTCAAAACAAAATTAATACCTTCTAGCAGTCCTCTCATTATTTGTGGCAACAAAGCTGCAGTTTCCTCAAAGTCTGCAAACAGTGGGTCTCTAGGCAATGGTTAAGGAAAAAAATTCAGATTCTTAAATACTTATGAGACTGCAGTGATTATGAAAACCAACTACGAAGCGCCCCTCCACAAATCGCCTATTATTAGCAATTTTACACTCGTATTACTTAATTCTGCTCAGCAGCAAGTGTCTTGTGAATGAAATTAATGAGGGTGGGGAAGGAAGGGACTTCACTGGCACTTTTAATTTTGCCATCGGTTTGCCTTCCCACATGGTGTTTATTGTGATCACTTGATTGCTTGGTGGTTCATTGATTCGAATTCTAACAAATATGAAGCCCATCGCAACGGTCGCAGCATGGAGCAAAGCATGGCTGTCCTAGTACCACCGAAAGACTGAAAAAGTCCAGTGGGACCAGCACATGAAAGACGGAATGAGAAATTGCAAAACAATCGCCGACGAACTGGACACATGCCTTTAGGGGTTGGATCTGGTCTTCTCTTTTACATAAAACACTTAGTTAAGGCAGCAGCAGTAGGTGCTCTCATGACCAGTGCGAGAGGATGGATGAGCTCGACATGCTCCGCCTGAATGAACCCCACGCACAAATTTGTGTCTGCGCTACAACATGGTCACACCGATAGGATAGCTGCAGCCCTAACGCCAGCATTATTCATAATGTTCAAATATTACATAACAATTGCATGACCACATTTTCTACCGGGCAATCAACTATCGAAATCACTACCTGTCAGAAAGCAACTAATGCATCTATCCCACACCGTGTTCACATGACGACCCCAACCCACAAATACGCTTATAGCAATCGCTTCGTGTGCATTAGAAAACATGAAGCAACCGAATCATTTTTCAAGCAACCGCGTGGAGGCTTAAAAATGAATTCACAATCTCAGAGTCCCTAAATGCCAGAAAATTGCAGTCAAATACAGCTACCACAGAATCTAAACTACGGAAACATTTCATTTATCTGAATTTCATCGACTTTAGCAGTCGACAATCTCTCGCACAACATCCAGCTTACCAGTTTTGTCGTCCACAGAGTCCAATAGCAAGACCCAAATATGCACGCGGATCGACATCAATAGCGTTCAACCTGATTGAAACTTAGGTGCTGCCACTTATTCTACAAAATACTACTGATACAGCTTCATAAACAGCACTCAAAATGCTAATCTCTTTGAAAACTGCGGACCAAGTCACTGTGGACCATAAGTTCTGACATTTCACAAGACCATTTAAAAGTGGCAACATCCCTTGCATCCCTTGCAAATGCTATCCTGTCAGAAGCTGCGTTCAATTTGGCATTCATGCCGAAATAACTTTGCGATTTTACTCCGACTTTTAGTGCCAGAGAATGTCAAACTAAACCAGATATAACGCTGGAGACACATTTATATATATGTGCATGGATTATCCTGTGCATTTATTCCCTCGTACTAAGTGAAAATTCTCTCATGGATATCAAGAGGATTTGACCTATACAGCAGCTGTAGGGGAGAGAAGTGAAAAAAAAAAAGAGACTGGAATCACTACACTGATTTCCTGTCCTACGTGTCAGGCTGACATTTTTGAGATTTGACTACTTAAGATAGCCAATCCTATCAATGTTGCGGTACAGAAGGCTTGCAAATCACATAAATAGTAACAACTGGAGGGAGAAAAGTGTTTTGATGCAAGCCGTATTGGTATTTATGAAAAAGGTGCTGAAATGTTCGACGTATTCGAGATGATGCAATGGGTGATGTGCGAAAGGAAGAAGAGAAGTAGCATAGATTGGACACATGAGCAACATGTGCTGTTTAGTGACTGGTGATGCTACCGATGGTGGTGGCGTCAATTCTTCAGGTCTGGGCCAATTTTATTGCTCTCAATGCGAAACTGCACTCCTTTAAAGACGTCTCATGGTAGTAGAACACCCGGCTCTCTTGCCAACAAACACAGTGCACTAAGTGTGCCACTTTTGCATGAACGCATAGCAACCTATTTTCTGTAGCAGAGCTATAATGCACGCGGATGGATCCATCTACATCTTTCGAAATGGACTTTTGTGTCTGCAGACTTTGCATGTAAATCCTTGCTGTGTAAGACCATTTTAGCAGGCTGGTGTCAGCTCATTACGAAAATGTCACATTTACAGGGCTTAACTCTGCAACAAAGAGCAAACAACATGCAAGAGGCCCAAAAGTGAAGAACGCGACACCTATATAAGATTTTTATGAGGATAACAATGTGAGCGGTGACTACGCTTCAACGCTGTATGCACAGTGGAGAGGGTGGGGTAATCATCATTTACTTTTCGCCAGAGAGCCGATCAGTGCTACGAGGGAATCGCTATTCCTTCTTGCAGAGCAGCTCAAAGGACAGTCGGCTTCCAATACTGACAATGGCCTGCGTTGAATTGAAGGCACTTTACAAACCACGCAGTCTTTCAGCTCTACGTAAGCATTACTTAGAACGAGGGCGAAAACCAATAAGGTGACAGTTTATAATGGATTCTTTATTACTTTGGCAGGCAGGAATAAAGCAGCGTCAAACAAATGTGCTAAATTTATGCTCTGCACACGCTCGAGCATTCACAACGCCTCAAACTAAACCCAAATATTCATGCATCAACTTATTCCTTTAACTTACTGCATAGCCTTCGCCACCTAATAATCGCTGATCTTGGTTTCGTAGATTGATAGTTATTTTGTTGTTTCAACTTTATTCAGATTTTTATGGCTTGGATCACACGCGTACCCCAACATGAGAAAAATGGGCTGTTCATCTGCGGTTGCAACCGCGAGGCGAACCGCACTGTCATTATTCCCCATCTACTGCTCGCCTACTTAACCTTCCTACCTTTATTACACGCGGCCGTGCTTACCCGCCATGAAGTCCACCTACAATCCGACACACGGATACACACGCCCACAAACAGATTCCTTCAAGTAATTCGCAGGAAATAGTCCATAACCTCAACTACATTAATCTATTTTGCGTCAGTCTATTTAGGAGCTATTTCAAGTGCTCATTACACGGACAAAGTGGGGAGAGGATTTCGCTTCAGTGTATGAAAACTAGCCGTCCATCGGTTGTTAAGACGATTGCTCTACCCATTCGCAGTAATAATGAGTGAGAAATCGAACCAAATAAGCCGCACTTTGAAAGTGGTGATAGAACAAACAGACTAGGAGCGATTGCTAGCTGAGAAAATAGTTGTGGGGTGGAAATAGGTGCTGAGACGCGATAGTCAGCATGAAGGCAAGGCATAGGAGGTGAGATGAAATATTCCATCAGGATGATCAAGTGCAAGGCGCCGCTGTAAAATAATGGCTGCTAATGAATTTACAAGCTTTGGGCACCTCAGCAAACAAGAACTAGTAGGAAATATTAGAAAAAATGGCATAATTACAACTAAATTTTCGTGAGAAAGACTGACTTGCAGGCTACGGATGTCAATTATGGACAACACGCATAATGAATGCGAGTCCCAAACCCATAGGAGACTTGCGTCAAGCTTTTAAGTTGATTGGTTTCCATTTGAATATGATTAATCTAGCCTTCCTTGAATAGATGGTAAATGGCAACTGGAAATTAAGATGCAACTCTATTCTGAACGTATCATTAGTGCCGCGCATTGTACCACACCATCCAAAAATAGACGGACTTCGCCTCAATAAAATCGTATCAAACCAAAACTGCCCTTCCATATTTGGAGCATACGTTTCCAGCTATCACTTTCATTGCTATTTTTGTAATTGAATAAGGGGTTGGTGGTAGCTACAAACGAGGAATGGGTCTTACTGACCGTGTTAACAGCCTTATTGCGCAAATCTAGCGCAGCTTTAAAATCCGGTCACGTGCACTCGATGTGTTTACTTCTCGTCAATGCAATTGTAGCTTTTGCCTTCTCAGGCTAAATGCAATCGAAAGTGGATTGAAAAGCACAATAGGTGATTCGCGTTTTAAGGACGCTCTTGAACAATTTACACTCCTTTGGTTTGCTTTGTGAGTACGAATCGTTATCAACCGTTATTGGCTGCTACTGTCACCAACCTAGGAGCTGCTTAATATCTACAATTAGCAGCAATACTCTGAATGGAATAAGACGATGGGGTCCGCAGTCTTCAAAATACCTTCGTGATCCAAAATCAATCCACCTGAATTTCATCAGAAGATACCTACATTCCTGGGCATTGTTTGCACCTGAATGCTACTTTCAGGTGCTGTGCTTAGCATTTCTCTCCCATGTGCCAAACCCTATCATGTTGTGAGTTGGTTCTACCCTATTTTACCGAGCTTTGCTGTGTCTGTTCATAAGGGTTTAGAATATGCTCGAAGAAATGATCTGTAGTGCAAAGTAGTTTTCTGGAATAAATGCAAAACGACGACTCAATCTAAAAAAGCTTTGGATGGGACTCGGCAAACAACATGACAATGTTGAATGGTAATGGAGTAAAGGTGGAGGTAGATACCGGATAGCAAAATGACTTACTCCCACTTCTTCGATGTTGGTTGCGACAACTTCCGCATGCTCACATATCTACATTTATTTTGTAAATTACGTGTGAATTCAGGCAACGCCCTATGTGCCTTGATAAATTTAGTCTACTTCTCAGTTACTTGCCCAATTTTTAACGTTTAGCCAGCCCAAAATTGCACAAAGCGATCGATCTCTCCTTAGCAAAAAATGACCAAGCGCACTATTACAGTCCCAATCTTTGCACAGCCAACTCAATTTTCTAATGCATCGTCCACGTGTTCTGCGGTAAATTCGCAAGTGCAATCCCATCTCGCACTAATCAGCCAATTTAAGCAGCTAATTTCATGACATAAATTGTCTGGAGAACCGAACAACGTCTACCACGTGCAATTATTTCACATTAAGGCTAATTTTAACACGCCCTAGGGCATTTCCTCTCTTCCATTGTAAGTGTGGGGCATTGATTCTGGATAGCAGCTTTATGTGGATCATTGCGTCTCCGTGGGGTGGCACCAAATTTCACATGGGATTAAGTGACTCTAATGTGGTGAGCCAACAGTTAAAATTTCCGCGTTGCACGAGGCTCATTGTACACCAAGGGAATAAGTAAAGCATAGTTAAACATCACAATTGTGATCTATGCGTTTATCAATGCGCATTGTAAACCAAGAATATGGGTAAAACAGCATGAAAAGCGGGCGATTGGAAGTATCTAAGTATTTAGGCGGAACAACTGGTTTAAATAGAAAGCGTAGCGCAGTACTCTGTGTCCTTGAGGCTGCAGATCAAGGTGGGGCTTGCATAAGTTGTGAAAGCAAATATTTCTTTCAAGTGGTTACAAATTTTGATCAAGGCTGCTGCCATTTCCGTTCTTTAAATGGGCATCTTTCCATTTTGGCGAAAAATGCCATGTTCTTGCCTTATTTATGTTTACGCGCGAAGTTTGGTGTAAGATAAAGTCGTGTGTGCACGCAGGATATTAGTGAACCAGAAAGTGAGTCAGAAAGCGGTCTCATCTTGAGACTGCATAAATGACGCCTACGCGTTAGCTCAGGCTATAAATGTGGGCAGAGGCTTAAAAGGACTATGCAGAACACAGGACCATTATGCAGACTTTCAAAGCCTTTTGAGTGTTGACACTCACCCTTGGTATGTTTGCCTATAAAGGCGCCTCTTACGGAAAAATTATGGTGGAAGCAAAGATTTTAAGAGAGATGGTAGAGGGAACGCTTCCTTTACAAGATTTAGCAGCATCTAATGCAATGGTTGGACACCAAACTGCTGCTGCTACCACAGCATCAACGTAGGTCCTAAGAACGCTCAATACAACGGAACCCATGTCATCCTCTACCAATACAACGACATTAACACAGGCCCAACTGACGTCAAGTGCATTGAAGCCATCTTCGCTAACTACCAATGTCGAAAATGCTCTGATAATGACCTACAAATCCCAAAATCAGCACCATCTGACGATCTGCCAACATCTGCACAGGCTTCAGTGAAAATCAACGCCTTGGAACCACCTTTACCGTCTGCTAACACCACGGTATTAAAGCAAACGTTATTAATGCAAGTTGCAACGGAACCGGCCCCAATGTCCGCCAATGGCACAGCTTCACCACGGGTTTCTCTGGCGCCCATTACAACGCAACCATTGAAATCGGCAAGCAATGATGCAATTGAAACACAGACTCCTGTGACACTCCTTGCAACCCAACCACTGATAGCAACTGCCAACCTTCCAGCATCAACACAGGCGTTGGGTACGATTACCGCAACGCGTCCACAGGAACTGTCAACCAACGATGCAGTTCAAACGCAGGCTCCAGTTACATTCCATGCAACCCAACTGTAAACCATGTCTACCAACCTTCCAGCACCAACACAGGCGCTGCCAAACCTTCATCGCTTACCTCTATAGATCCCCTACAACATCCTTAAATTAATATTTTCTCTCTAATTTCATTGCTGCATCCATCTCTATCGCTCCTTTTTATTAAGTTAGCAGTCCATTATGACTGTACGCCTTAAATATCTCGGGTTCGTCAATAACGTTGCAAGAATTTAGTCCAGCACATTCACTTTGAGTTCTGGTGTTACTGTCTCGCCAATTCATAAAAGTCTCTTTACACTCGTCTTCTCACTGTATTTTTTTCGGACTCGGGCTGATCCATAGCTTTGGCATCTATTTTGCGCGTTGAATGCCGCATAAGTACCTTGAAGCTCTGTATCAGCAGATGATGCAAGTGCGTTTTCATGCATATCTCTAACGCCATAATTGCCATAGTAGAGTTTTTTGGTCAGACCCTATTAAGAAACAACCAACGCTATGACTTTATACATCAAAGAACCTATTAGCATTGACTACATCTCAGGACTTTTGGTGCAGCAATCAGAGCGCATCTATTGAGGGAAATATATTGTAATATCCCGTAACTTAAAAGGCAACAGCACCCGCTTAACCTGCATTATCTGCACGGGCCACGTAATGGAAAGCATAATCAATGTCTATTTTGGTGCGTAAATCGCAACTATTGCCAAGTGCAATTCAATGGACACATTCAAGTGGTTGTGCCAGCACTTAATTGCGCCGCGTTGCTTGCGTCGAATGCAAAAAGCGGTAATAGGGGCATCCGGCTTTACATTTTCAAGCACTGAAATGATTTGCAGGCTATGAAAGTCAATAAACAGTGGCTTACAAAATAAACGCTTGTTAAAACTCGTAAGAAACTCGCGTCAATCTTTTAAGCTGAATGGTGCTCACTTGGTTATGGACGGCGTGGCCTTCATTGGATAGATGAACGATGGCAGCTAAAACATAGGCAAACCCTATTTTGTACACACATTAATGCCACTCATTGAACCACACCTAGTCACAATAGACAACCTTCGTATCACTAACGTCGAACCACGTCGAATCAGTCCTTTAATAGATAAAAAATCTCTTATGAACCATTATTATTCCGCTATTGGTGCTGTATTCATTTAAATGTAATTGAAGCTAGAATTGTTGGCAGCTAAAGCAAAGAATGAGTTGCTGTGTCTGCTGATTGCCGTTATTGAAGAATTTGGTTCTCTATTATTGACATATTTACTAACAACAAATGCACTTGCGACTATTGTCCCCTTAGACTAAATACTTTTGAATGTGAACCAAATTTAAACAAAACAGTAGCACACTTTAAAACGCATTCGAACCACTAGGAAGAAATATTCGCTTTAGCAACTGGCGCAAGCTTCGTCTTGATCTACGACCTCAAGCACCTGGAGTACTGTGCCACACTTTCCAATTAAGCCAATTGTTTTGCCTAAATACTTAAAAACTTCCATTTACTCTCCTTTCATGGTGTATAGTTTTGTTTTATCTACATTCTTGGCTTGCAATGCGCGTTGTGAAACGCAGAGTATAACTGTTGGAGCATCACGTTGGAGTCATCTAACACTATGTGAGCCATGGTATCATTCCACGGAGAAGGAATAATCCACACAGAACTGCCAGTTAGAATTGATGACCTACATTCGCAGTGGATGAAAAGAATAAAATAGGGGTGTGTTAAAGTTGGCCTCAGTGTGAAGCACCTTCGCGTGTATCCAAAGCTAACATTTCGTGCTGTCGCACTAACCAATGATGGCGCTTGTGAGCAAAATGGTTGCGCGTAGTAGAAGGCTTACGGGTCCCGAGACAGTGAGTGTCACCGGAAAATCATGAAAAAGGCCGCTTAAATTGGCAGAGTAGTGTGAGATGCGAGTGTGCTGCAAAAATGCAGACAAGAGATTAGGAAATTGAGTTGTTTGTATGAAGTATGAGGCTATTTTGGAGCACTGAATCACTTTGAGTCAAGGAGAGAGATTGCTTTGTGCGGTTTCAGGCTAGCCAAAGCTTGCTGAATTTGACAAATGACTAATAAGCACATCCAATTTTAGAAAGTTCACGAGGCATTTTCTATATTTACATGTAATTTAAGTAATAAAACCAGTTGCATTTCGATGAATGTGTGGAAGTTGTTGCAATCCACCTTAGTTTATTTGTCAAGTTCCACCTAAAATGCTCGCAGCCTTTTGAATTGTTACATCGTTTTGATTTTGTTTTGGAAAATGGCTTTGCGCTATAAGTAAATTCTTCACGCATATGTGCTAAAATCCCAAAGTTTTGAAAAATGGAAGTGGAACTAACTCAGCACGATAGAATTTAGCGCACAGGAGAGAATCGCCAAATACAACTCTTGGGTGCAATATCGAGGCGCAAAGTAATGCCCGTGTTAGTAAGATCACCTGATGAAATTGATCTGGACTGATTTTACGCTACAAATTCTTTTGAAGACTGCGTATTTTCTTGCTCTATTTGATTCAACCTGCTGCAGTTGACAAATCGCAAAGCAGTTGAAAAACTAGTGGTGGTAGCAGTAGCCAATGGCAGGTGGAATACAATTTGCATTCATGAAGCGAACCACAGGAGTGTAAATTAGACCAGAGCATCTTTGAAACGCAAATCACCTATTGTGCTATTCGGTTCACATTCAGATTGCGATTGCATTGGTGAGAAGTAAACACATCGGTTACTTGTGGCCGGATTTTACAATTGCATTAAATTTGCCCAATATTAGTGACTAACCATGGCCGGTGAAATCCACTCGTCTTATGCAACTACCACTAACTCGCCAGCCAATCACTCTTCAGTGAATAAAACAACTATACTGACATTAGCAATAATTCGAAGCGCATGCTTATAAAACTAAATGATGGTTTTGATGTGGTACGATTTTGTTAAAATGAAGGCTGTCTATTGTAACCCGGTGTGATGCAATGCGCAGCATTGGTAAAACGCACAAATTAAAGGTTTGCCTTAAGTTCTATTTGCTATATTTCGTCTTACAATGAGGACCTGACTAGTCATAACCAAGTGGCCACCAATCAACTTAGGAGCTTAACACGCATTAATTATGAGTCACCCATCGTCGGCTTCCATGGCCTGTAATCAGTTTCTTCCCTCAAACTTTTAGTCGCGGAAATGCCAGTGTCAAATTCTACACTGCCCTATTTGCTTAAGCGTGCAAGGCCCATAAATGTGCGATTTATCATTCCGTTCCAGCAGCGCCTTGCACTCGATCATCCTGATGGAACCTTCTTCCTCCCTTCCTTTCATGCCGACTACCACTAGCCGTTGCACTTATTCCCATCCCGCATCTATTCTTCTCGTAGCTAGTAATCGCTCTTAATCCGTTTGCTCCATCGTCACTTTTAAAGAGTGACTCCTCCGGTTCTCATTGCCACTCAGCATTACCAAACAACGCTATGACAAATATGTCAATGACCGGTGGGTGGCTAGATTTCGTGCGCATGAAGTGGCACACACTCTTACTTCGCCCATGTAACGAGCACTTGAAATAGCTCCTAAAGCGATTGGTACAGGATGGTTGAATGCAGATGCTTAAAGAGAGAATCTGATCGATTGTGCGTCGGATGATAAGTAGGCGATGCCGAGGACAAATATCGGCTTTGGCACTGAAGGTAGGAAGGGTGGGTAGACGCACAGGGAATGGAGACGACTGACACTTTGGATCGCTTTGTGGTCTAAAGGAGCCAGCAGTTGTCTTGTAATGGCAAATGATCAACTCATTTTCCTCATGCCACACTTGTTGTTCTTCCTTAATTGTACCATTTATCCTCATAGGCGCGACCATGTTGTGGTGAGCCGCCACTGGTCTGCTAGAATAGCCTCACACAGCAAGTAATTTCGTGTATGATCTGCAGGCACAAAAGCGTATTTAAAAAGGTGAAGGTGGAAATACCTGCGTTTAATATAGCCTTACCGTTTGGAACAGCTGACAGCACCTCCTTCTTCGTCTATCAGTGCCATTCCCTCACCGAAGTCACCACTGATACCTTCACTAAGCGATTAAAATCATCCTTTCTACCTACTTTCATTACTTCTTCTGTCCCTAGCGCTCTTTTCAATTAGTTTAGCAGCCCGCAATATGTTTTGTCTCTGTAGTGTCTTGGTTTAAACAAAACCATTATTGGAATAGTTCAGCAACCTCACTTTAAATTCCGGTGCTGCTGTCTCGCTAATCGTTGAGGTCTATTTAATCTCGCTTACTCGCTGCAAATTTTTCGAGCTTCGCTGATCCACATCTTTGACATTTGTTTTGCGCGCCAATTGCCGCATGGGTACCTTGCGACTACATATCAGCAAATGATGCGATTGAGTTTTGTGCATGCTCCCAAAGTTATAGCCCTCACTGGTGTGTTTCATTAGTTGATTTCTGTAAGTAAACAACCAGCACTATGGCCTTTATGCATCAAAGAGCCTGTTGTCTTCGATTACATGCCGCATAAAATCAGGACTTTATAGGCAACATCATTCGCTGATTTTGTGTTATTTCCATGGGTCACGGAAAGGAGTACTTAGTCAATGTCTGTTTTGGCACATAAGCCACAACTACTGCCAAATGTCTCTCGGTGAGCAAAACCCGTTGGATACGCTGGTATTTGATTGCGCCTTGTGGCTTGCGTTAAATGCATATGGCAATTGAATTTAAGTAGAAAAAGCGGAAACAGCACTACCATTTATTACATATGCGAAGCACTGGAGAGAAGTATTTGTGTTTGTAACTTATGCGAGCCTCATTCAGGTCCGAATCCCCAAGCACCTCGAGAACTGTGCCACATTAGCTGTTCGAATTGCTTGTTCTGCAAATCACCTTCTGTAAAGTTCAATTAGGCTCCACTTATCCCCTTGGTTTGCAATGCGCCTCGTAAAACGCGGAAATTATAACTGTTGGCACATCATAATAGGGTCATTTAATCCTATGTGAACTTTAATGTCACTTAGAGCCGCTTTCCAGAATCGATGCTCTACATTTACAACGGATGAAAGGAAACGCCCTAGGGCGTGATATAATTGGCCTCAGTGTGAATCGCCTTTGTGTGTTTCAAAGCTAGCATTTAATGCTGTTGAACTAACCAATGACAGCGAAAATGCTACTAGACAACCCGGCTTACAGCTATTTTATTTTATGAAAAGAAACCGCAAACCTTCTTACTGGTGCAACAAATGAAGGATATTCACGCTATTGGCAAATGCACAATATGGCAGTCTTGACTCAACGCCTTAATGCCAAAACCACCCCTATGCTTCGTTAAAGCTGAATGATGCTTCTCACTTCTTCTATCTTCTGGAATTTGTCCTGTCATGTTCTCGTTGCAACACTGTTACAGCCGAGATGACGAATAGGGCCAATGTTCTCACATTCCACTGACACACTGATGTGGCGTGTTTAAGGCCAGTGGTAACGCCTTCAGACGTTTGTCCCCTTTCTTCCTTTCCTTCTCAAAGCATCGCAAAGTGTTGTGCGATTCGGAAGGCAGCACTGGTCATTTCACATCGAAACGAAGACCTACTAGATGTGATCCATTATAAAACCTTAGCAAACGTGATCCTAAATGGCTCTTTCTGGTAGGGTAGGTCTTCAGAGCGATGCATCCATTAAAAGGGATCTGAATGTGTTCCTCTAACCCTTGATTCTGCATGTGCGTTAACTCCTGAAGCCAATCTATCCTTCATATTTCGGCCGCATCTTCGTGTCGAATCCAATGACAAGTAGTCTCGACTTTGGAATACATAGCCGTACATTTATAACTCAGCAGACCCAAAATCTGATTTTTATAATTTTGCTTATCAAGAGCGACGTAAAAATTTCTGCCCCATCGCTGCCTCTAGCTAAAGTAAAGTCACAAGCCGAGTAGTAAAGCAGGCAGCGAGGCAGAGCTAGTGTAGTCGCACTAAGAGTATGTCACCAACATAAAAGAGGCCACAGGTACAAAATCGGAGACAGTGTCAAATTAATTCATAAAAATAATGCCAATGCGGTCCGTAGTCAAATCATCAACCCTTTTATCAGCCACTCAATCGCGAATTGCACTCGTTAAGTTCATTTCACCCGAGGAAATCGCTTAATTTTGTTCGAGTCCATACAAACTTCCTCCGTCGCGTATGCGTTGGAGGAGTGATTAATGCATACTTTTCTTCCGCTGAAAGGCACCTCAACGTTTCGTTAAATCAGGCTATACTTTTTCATTTTTGGTGTCATGAAATGCACTCACTACAGAGATCTATTTGGAATAGAGAACACTGAAAGGACTGGTAAAGTAGAACGCTTTTGCCAATGAAAGGATCTGCGGGTTGAAGAACTTAAGGCTTGGAAAATCGGGACATTAGACTTTTTGGGAACTAGTGCTATTACGGTCTTAACAATGTGGCCAGTGACGACGCTATAAATGAATGACCAAGCTCAGGTATCCATATATTAGAAGCAGAGACATTTCTGACAAAACAGAACAGCGACACAAACTGAAAGAAATGAAAGGGACATTTGCGCACTGACAGAAAACATTATTTGATTCTAGTGAAAATATTAAAGTTGCTACCGTAGTTCGCGCTTTCTTTGCTTAAAATCGCCTGGTTTAAGTGGACGAGAAAAGCACATGCTGTACAAATGCACATTAGAATCTTAGATATCTTTCCTTGATTGAATCTACTAATGTAGATATGGAAAGTTTGCCCTCTAAAATGGCGTGTGGACTGTTTCCATGGTAGTAACTGAGTGATTTGCCCGACCTTCAAGAGAATGTGACTCGTGGTTATGGTCGCGTGGCCGGGCCCCTTATCAACAGCATTCATCGCTGCGATTCGGTCAGTCCTGTGACAGAAGGCACTAAAGGCAAGACATGGAGGTGCGAGTGTGTAGGCTGCATTACTGCTTCTTACGGTGCCATTACACTTGGGATGTAGTGAGCAAGTAGGGCGTGGGGTGCCGATTTGCGCTGAAGTTAATTGCAAACGCATCGATTTCTGCTCTCTGGTTGGAAAAGGTGAGGTCAAACTCGTCTGCGTTTGTCTCGACACTGCTGCGCAACCATCAGTGGTTGTCGATTAAGGATGCTGTTCGAACGCTTCAGCAACTGAACGGCTTTTTCGCTGCGGAAGACGTAGAAGAATCTCGCTCGTTGAAACGCTTACCTAATTCGAAGGTGTTATTCTCTTGCTGCATTGCCTTGTCATGAAAATGACCTAGCTTTAATGAGCAGTGGTTAGCTCTTGTGGTAAGCTCAATGAAATTTGCAATGATATGCTATTTGTTGACTTGTCTTCCGAACCGACTACATGGCACGCAGTTTTGGTGGTGGTGGCGACGGCAATTTGTGGACGCAAAGGAGGAAGTTAGTAAACCTCGGGCACTGTGCAGAAGTATACACGTTCGGCGATCCCTACCACTGTACGTCATTAGCAATGTCGCCCTGCCATGGCTACCCTTCAGGTGTTGTGGTAATGGAAAAAGCAGTGGCAACAGCCGTCAAATTCATCCACCAACCCGATTTCACCATCTCTTCCTGAGGGATAGAGACTGCAAACTACTAAAAAAAATGCATCACGTTACAACTGCGGAGGACACGCTATGTGTATAATTTAGACTATGCATGCATCCTACACAAAAGCACTCAGCTTATATAAAAATCCTTTGTAACTCTTTTATATTCAGCTTAAATTTTGTTGCTAGGTTTCTCCATCACGTTGCCCATCTACCAGGAATTTAAGTTATCGTATGGGCATTTTTACAAATGAGGGAGAAACCAACTCAGAGGGAACCAGGAAGTCGAAAATGAGGTTGTCTATAGGTTAGCAAGTTTGAGGCACCGTTAATACCAAAGTAATGATTTCCATTTCCGGCCGCCAGATGCAGCATATTTTATGATGGAGAGAGACGGGTATCACGAATGACAACGCTGTGCATGTAAAAATGTCTCGAAATGCAGGTTAAAGTATAGGTAGACTGCACTGATCCACAGCCTTCGAAAACCGTGTAGTTGGTGAAGGTTTAAAGGCTTGAGCATGATGCTGGAAGTTCTTGACTATCTCGAAGAAGAATGAGGGTATATTGGAGGTGTATGCCTGCAGTAAGGTTTAGGACTACTGGCGCTGCCTAAAGACGATGGTGCAATGGTGGTGACCCAAAGTGGTCCCTTTTTTCTACAATCGAGGGTAAATTGAGCCACTCAAGCACTCCACAGCCCGCATCCTATTTCAAGCATTTTCCTTGGTCTTGTCATCGTAGAACTTCCAGCGTCGGCCATCACAATTTATCAGTGGTGTATGAAAAGTACCACAAAAATATGGTTTTAGGTGAAGAATTTTCATGCGCAAAATAAAAAGAAAAGAAAGGAAGGGACAAGCACGCCATTCATGACTGCGGTAGTGCACGGCAACTCTTATCAGCTGAGGAGGGAATTGGGGAGCTAAGGAATGGTACTAAGCTGGTGGGAACTTGGCACCAGTGCCGTGACCTCTATTTATTCTAAATCGATCGAATTAGTCTACCACTTGCCAACAATTTGGCAAAATGCTGATTAAAGCACGCAATCATTTTATGAATAATCAGTCAAACAACGAAATAGGTCAAGCATAGGCCAAGAATTAAGGAGGTGGATAAATAACTTAATTAACCAGTCAAACGAACAACTAATCAGCCAGTTAAACAGTCAAATCGTTGTTAGGTTCATTAGTTTGGAAATTAAGAGATAAATCAGTGAGATTAGAGCTGGAGACAGCGATGGCAGCAGTAGCACGAGGACACAGGTAGCGAAGACGCCTCTTCAGTCGTTTGAACCACTACAATGGAAGAAGAGCCGGAGAAGAAAGTATGTTCTCTTGGGTGGGAAGGGCGTCAGCATAGTAAACGAGGGAAGGAAATGAAGAGTGCAAACTTACTGAAAGGTGAGGGAGAGTCAGAAGTAGCAGATGATGAGCTGGGAGAAGAGGAGCGTAGCAAACGCGCTCTCGACTCATGTATTAAGACAATTGCTAGATGGGCGACTAACCGACTTGGTTTTACGTGCAATGGCACAAATGGTAGTCACTCATCTAGGTAACTTAATTTGCAGAATGTCTTGCATTTTCCTTCTTGCAAACTTCTCGCCGCATCCACATCCTTTCCTCCTCGGCCTCCGATTCCACACCTACCTCCTTTGTCGCCCCCTGCGTAGTCAACAGTTGGCTTTCCGGCAACGTTGTCACTGCAGTGAGCGATGCCGACATTAAAGAACCGGACGCCATCCCGTGAGAATGGTAAGTGCCGTCACTTTGCCTGCCCATCCATATCCGACCACCGACTCGTCATAATCAAATTGTCAGATAGATCACATTTTGATTCCTCGTCTCCCATCAGCCCAACCTCGTCGCCATCGTCCTGCGCTTGTCCCTGTTGATCCCTAAGGTTTTGCGCCCGTCCACTGTCACGGATGAGGCCTGAGTGGGGGTAGACACACGAATGATTAGGTGTGAGTAGTAAAAGCTGACTAAAGATTAAAGGCTGCATTGAGAAGGGGAAGTTACTTACCGATATGTCTAATAACATCGCCGGGAGGTGGTGATGTTGCCACCATTAGCATTGCGGAATGCAGATTCGAGGTGTGCATGAGGGAAGACGAAAGCGAGGGTGAAGGTGGGGATTAAGGAAAATGGGTGATGCTCGATTGAAGCGGCAGGACAATATTCTATGGGTGAAGTGCTAATTATGGTCGTCCCGATATTAATGCTAGTGTTGATGAGGATGGCGATGGTAAGGTTAGGCGAAATCCACGTCCGTTTGCACCCGCAATAACACTTAAACAGATGGATTGGTCGAGTCGAGTGTGCACTGCTATTGCTATTGATGGGCAGAAAATCAGCATTCGAATTAGTTTCGATGGCGGAAAAACGGCATCCAATAAAGGATGAAACTAGGTAGCTGAGAGTCAGGGCCGCCAGAAATGGGTCTGAGCATCCATTATTATTTTGTACCTAGTAAGGCTTCCACTTTTCCCCATCATTAAACAGTCTTCGCCATCAGACATTTCGTGATGCAGTGACCGCATATCAGTTTTGATCTCTTACAAGATCGGTGCTTGGACGTGCGAATAATGCGATTGTTGACGTTGACAAATAAACTGCAAATCAAGTGCTGTACTTCCGGTCTAGTTAATTTTACATTACCTATGGGAATAGTGTTCATCGTCTATAAAGTCGACATTTACTTATCGTAAAGCATACGGTCAAAACCGACGAATTCTGACCTATCTGTCAGGAGAAGTGAACCGTCCGGCAAAAGAGAGAGCTGGTGACAAGACTGTACATTTGGCAATGCTGTCATAGAAAAGGGGAAGACGATAACCTACAACCGTGCTTCAGCATCAAGAGTCAATCGCAGTCACAAAGAAGATTTTCTTTCAGTTTCCCCACATCGATGTTATTTAACGAGACCAAGTGTAAAGCCGAAGGTAAGTGAAAGCTAAAACCGAAAAATGAGAGGATACCTTTCGCGGATTTTCGGTGAGAAGCACATAAAGCACCATGATAAAATTGTTGGTCAAGTAGCATACAACATGATGACATTTTCAGTTCTATGTAGCATTATCAATTCTCCGTGAAAATATTGCACCCTACTTTGCAGGTTATTGCCCATGCGATACCGTGATTGAAGACTGACTGTGCCAGTTATTGCTTACCGCTTTTCGAATAAATACTAGCAGCTGAGATTGCTATGATGGGCATATTTTTATAGCTTACAAAGCAACCATAAATCCTATGCTAGTACCATTCTCTACCACATTAAGGAACTGCCAAATAAAAACCAAGATTGTTCTCCTTCTGTTCCAAAATAGACCATGCATTAGCTGTTAATTGGAAGCAATTAATTTTGTATTCGACTGCGCGAAGGCATAGTTTTGCACAGTCTGCTAAGTCATGCAATCCGAAACACGAGAGGGATGCTCTCGACGGTTCATCAATGAAATTAGTCCTTTGATATTCCTTGTAAACTCAAATTATGACTCTTAAACAATCATTCAATAAAGTTATTTATATGAGCCATAAGTTGTAACATGCTCATGCCACGACGGTAGAAATTCCTTAATCCTTATTTGGTCTAAATACGCGTTACTCAGACGTCGAATTCAGGCAAATCGTGCGACATTTTTGTCTTGCGCTTGAGTGCATCTTGCATTTTCTCCATTTTTACAACCAGCACACGTAATTTGATTAATTACGAAATCAGCCTGACACATTTGGCCGCAATCACCTTTTTCTTGCCAAAGTATTAAAAAGCCTTATGATATTGAGCAAATTAAAGTGATTTTGGGGTACAGCGTCACACAATGCCGTCTACATGCAAACATCTGCCTACATGCTTGGCGATTAAATTTAAATAAATAAAGTTAAAGACGGTAGTCAACGTGCACGCTTAAGACTAAATTGTGGGTACCATAATGCATACGGTGAGGCTAGCTAGTAAGGCGTGTGGTCGGAGAAATGCTTTAAAGGAGTTGACGAAGTTAACTCAGCAATTATCTGCCATGCATTTTAAACATTATTTAGTGTTTCAACTCATCCTCATAACTTCTCAAAATATGCTCAAGGGTTTGTTACTCTGCATTTGTTGAAATTTGCTTCTACATCGCAAAATAATCATTGTAGAGCACAGATTAATGCATTTTGCAGCACACAATGCTGATGAACTGCATTGGTGTTAACATGATGAAATCGGGAGGTAAAAGCTATTGCGTATTTATACCATTGTCTTAACAGTTCGATATCTATGCCTGTGAACCATGAGTTACGAAAGCATGAATATGCTCACTCAACATGAAGCAAGTTTTATAAGCAAAAACATACGCGTAAGGATGATGTGAACGAAAGCATCGGCCACTCGCGCGTAAGACAACATTCGCAACATTTCGTACGGTAACGATGCATTCCACGCGCACTTTAATTTCAGCTGCAGCATAATGCGTGCGTGCCAGAATTTCAGAGGGCCAAGATAAATGGAAAATAATTACTTTGGGTAAACTGCGAACCCATTAATTTATCCTGAAACGGAGTGAGGAGAATATTTTGCATACTGGGTCAAGCAGCGTGGCCAGATGGAGACATGGAGATGAGGTATCATAGGATCAGAAAGTGTCGTCTTTTCGGGAACCAACAGTGTCTTAAGCTTCAATACGTTTAGATATACTGGCTACTTTCCACCCAACTGTTCATTTTAAACCAGACTGTGACACAGGGATTGACATCATCACATCATGCTCTGAGGCCGCATTCCTCGCTACTAACAATTGGCACGTCGTGACGTATTAGCTGGGCACACAGTCGGTAAGGCCGGGATGCAGCCCTTTCCCAATCACAGTCATTCACTTGGTTACAAGTTTCTGGAATGAGTATGATACTTTTCTTAGCTTAATACATTCTGACGTGGTTAGGCAAGATGTTTGATCAACTACCCTATAATATTTGTGATACCAGAGACACTGCACGGAACTAGAAATGCTAAGCGAATCATAAGTAAGACAAGGAAATCATCGTAGAGCTGAATTGGAGCTAGCTCTCACGTATAAAACGCTGAACATCTAAAGCCTCTGATGACAGATTGGCAGCAAATGAATATTATTAACAGAGGTTTTACACAGACTTGTATGTAAGCATTCCACTGCTAACACAAGATGTGATTTTCGAGTAATAGAACATGTTGCCCTAATAATGGTGGACGCATAATCGTATAAGAGATAGAGACATCAAAGGCATTTGGGGTCAGCGCGTTGCGGTGATATAAAACGAGACCTGCCAGAAGCACTTTATCGCTCAAAGGATTCCAGTGGCATCACGGGAATCTATAGCAAGTCCACACTAATGCCAATCCTCAGCAATCGCCCATTGCTGCGCGCAGTCGATTTGGTGCCCAAAGTCCGCATAATGAGCTGTACTCACAAGGAAAACAGCTGCTGCCATTTCTGGCCGTTATTTTACAAATGAGATTTATTAATACTTTATTTGAACATGTCTTATGATTTATTTAAATGTCTTCCTTGCAATGAGCACTCTGAAAGCAGTGAAAATCTTGATACTTGCTTTGTGCTGATGTCAGCGTCTGATGTGTCTTTCTGCGGGGAAGTCTGGGCAGCCAGCGTCTGAAACAGGATAGAACATTGCTGTCAAATTTTGAGTAGAAGACATCAGTTCATAGAGTATCAATGTGACAGCAATCGAAATTCTGGAAATACTGGCGTGCTTGTTGCAAGGAAAGCAGAGCGCAAGGGCCTCCATGCTAACAGCTACGTGCTTAAATTAGTGCGTAAAGAGTGAAACCACCTAACCTACTTTACAAAGTAAGTTTAATGAAATGAAGCTCCTATCACTACCTCATCAACATCCTGAGCCTGTAAAGTCGGCGCCAAAAGTAGATCCTTTGATTGCAGGTTGGCAGGAACAAAGAAGCGAGACAGGTGATGGTAGATAGGTATGTCCAAACTTCAATTGATCCCACCTTTTATAAAGAGCCATGAATTCAGTGTAAATGCAGTCGCCTTTAAAAGCAAAATAATTAGAGTATTGAAGTTAGAAAAGAACCATATAGTTCTCCTTACACTCATCTCTCATGTACCTTGCTAATAATGTTGTCAAAAGGTTGTTAAACACACAGCTTTGCTTAAGGTACGCGCTTTGTAAAGTGTGCATAGGTTGAACATTTAAGGTAACTACAGTACAAATTCTTGTCAGAAATTAGAAACTTCAATTTTAATAACTTATTGGAATTCGTTGACACCAAAGTAGTCACTACTCGTTGATGGGCGAAGAAATTCTAGGGTTGTAAAAAGTGCATACAAGGAAGAAGAAGCGGTCGAAGCTGAGTGTTTGTACGGCGTGTCCAAGTATTTGCCAGACACCGAGAAATACAACGAGGTTGAAAATCACGATGCACCAGGTTAGGCGACGCAGTGGTGCTAGGGCTCTGCGCACCTCCGACAAGGGTGGTTTATTCTCACTTAGGCGTGGAGAAAATCGCAGATCCGTTTGTCTGGCCATCAAACCAATGTGAGGAGTCCGATACAAGCATTGAACGATTAAATAGGAAGGCATGTCATTATCATTTGGTTAAACAATTTCGACTGAAACAGTTCTGAGCTATGTAAAGGCTTGAGGGGATAAGGAAATTTTGTACTCTTGCAAAGGTCAGGTGGATTGCTGGTTTGCCTACCGAGTGAAGATCTCAGGCCATGGCATGAGAGGATTATCAATTTCTTGAACGCAGCACCACACGCTTGGCGCCAATTTGGGTGGAAGAGGCTTGGTGAGGAGGACAGTGATCAGTACAGGTAGCAGAAAGCCACCCAAAAGTGCTATCCCTAACCCCGTAATCTGGGTCTGCTTGGAATCTGGTCGTTGAAAAGATAAGTAAGAGGTGATAAAAGCAAGAAATTCTTAATAAATAATGTAGTCATCAGTCTGTTTTAAGTGTCTGTGCTGGTATTGCATCATATCCAACGTGTTGTATACGCAGTAGTCAATTTAGAATTCACGCGAAATAGATTTGGATGAGCCTTTTACTGCAACTAACGCCATAGAAGCTTGCCTGCTTGGAGAGGCATTGCCATTAAACCTCATGTAATATTAGCACAGCCTCCTCGACAAACTGCTGATTGGCTGAAGAGGGCCATATTCATAAATAAAGAAGTGACACCTCTATTTTAGCTCACAGTAAAGCAAGAAGAGCCAGAAACATACCCAATGATGACGCTTTATCAAGCACGAACCAGGTGGTAAGTGATGCCCCTGCACTAACGAAGTAGCCAAGTAGAAGCGCAGCCTTCGAAAGACGCTCCCAAAGAATGCTAAGGCAAAGGCATCCAACAAAGGGTGTGCAGAGACCGTAGAAAAGGAAATTCGCCAACTAAAAGGCAAACCGTAGTTAAATGTGCCAGCGTAATTCTTTAAACTAAATGAAAGCAACGGCAGAAAGAATTATAAAACAACCTCACTTCGATGGGATTTCTTAGTTCAAGACAAAGGAAACACCTAACCTCCGCCATCATGCTGTTCTTTTACCTTTCGCACTCGCTTGCGCTTCTCACTTGTCCGATTAATTTTTCTCAGCTCTTTAAGCATGATTTCTTCTGCAACCCATTCCGTTCTACGTTTGTCTACTCAATTTAATCTTTTTTCACTTTCGATTGCAATCGCAAGAGTAATTTTTCGATAACAATGACAAGAAAATAGGAATGCCACTACCTGGAGAGAAACTACCAGTAATTAAGTTATGGAATAGGATTGAGGAAGTAGTGCCTCCTTTAGAGCCCAATGGTGCAACTAAGACTGGTTATTGAACACTCCAAATCGCTTCGATACTGTCATTGTCGTCCAATTTTTGACCAAAATTACTTGGAAATGAAGGTCAATAAAATACTTTTGGAAGGACAGATCATTCTGTAGCTAGATGGACTCATCTCACACCAACTATTGGCTCGCATGCGTCGGCAGATGCACACGTATGCCTATGTTACGGCTGAGTGACACTTCTGATTACTATGGTACGCATCTCAACGTGATGACAACTTATGCATAAAAACATTGACAAATGCCATTTTCATGGAATCTGATGCATCAACCATCTCATGGCGCGGAATATACAGCAAATAGTGCAAAAGCAAGCTATGAGGCGTTGTGTTATGATGCAAAATCTACAAGAGAAGGAATTGGCTTTTGTGCCGCAGATATATCAAACTAAACTGCTTAGATTTTAGAAGACTAGCTCCAAACGCCTTTGTTCTCCAAATCAAACACCAATTCGGTCAGTATGAAGATTAGTCAGTCGGTCATTATGCCAACAGGCAGCCCAAATGATGCATGCTGCTTAGATCGAGATTGAAGAAATATGGAAAAACATGATCTTAAGCGCTACGTTGCCTTATTGCCAGTGTCAGTTCCATTAATTTTCTTGACACATGCGAACCCAGTAAATGCCAAACCAGCGTTACCCTTATGTTCGCTTTTGACATTGCAATATGAATAAGTTTAACGCAAAAAGGATTCGGCTAATAGTGCAAGAATAACGGAACGATCGATAAATCGCAGCTCATTTGCGCCCGCAGTGCGCAGAGGCAATGAATGCATTTGGCGAGTCAGCGTTTACTACAACGGGACATTGCAGCTAGCTAAACCGGGAGTGCATAGATGATAGGTTAAAAAGCATATTAGATTAGTTGAGCCACCGTTTTCAAGCAGCGAAATTAGTTCAGGCATTTTAAAAGTCGTCTTGTTTGATAGATTAAATGGGGATGTTTGTTTGTATTATGAACAGAAAAACCATGTGCGGACCTGAAATCCTAAATCGAGTGCGATTTAAGAGGGGACTTGCGATGCTAACATCGCTTAGTGCGAAACACCTAACATTACTCCCAGCTAAATACGTTGAAGTTGATATTCCTCTTAATGTGTGCCCTTTAAATGCGCTCATAAATGACTTGTTGACCGCATTCAGGCAATCACCACATCACCGATTATTCTCGCCAAGGACCTATTTGGCCGTATCCGCTTATCTGTTCGCCCTTCTATGTAAAATCGTATTTCACCAAATGGAATCAGTCATTCAAATTTGCTATTATAACCTGTTAAGTTATCGAGTGGATGGAAATAGTGCATCGCAGTCACATTGTGCTGCGTTGGTGGGGCATCAGCCAATCTGGTACCAGAACTACATGACCCTAAAAGAATAGGGTTATGTGCATACCTCTATTTCCGAGAACATAATGAATGCTGGTATCATGCATGCCGTCACAGTAAAGGCAATCGGTAGCTCGCTTCTCGACATCTCGTCCATGTAGGCACGATATGCACCGTGTGTCTGACAGCCATACACCAGTGTTATGGCAGGTCTGGTGCTGCATTCCTCCTTGATCCTGTCAAAACAAAGGGGCGAGAAAAGAGTGGCCTTACTATCGTGCCAAAATTTTTGTCACTAATGCCAATTTTGAGCGTCAGTGTGTGTTGTCAGCAAGAAAAGCCCATGTCTAGCCAACTCTGTGCAAACATTATCAAATTCATGATGCGAAGGAAATGCACAGCCAGATTGTCGAACTCTTGTTCGATTTATAGTATGTTAGCTCAGAAGACTGCAAATTGTGGCCAGTATTTCTTGTAGCATGATGATGGAACTGGTAGACCTAGCAATCTTCAAGTTTACATTATTTTAGTTTGTCATACTACATGAGCTGCATTTTTCCGTGAAAATGGAAACATTTCGTTAGTTTGTTATTTGGTTCAAGCACTTATCACTTAGCCCTAGTTTTGCCTTGAATTTTCGCATTCCCTCAGAAAGATGGTGATCGTTACCCGATTATGCATTGAGCATGAGCGTATTTAAATGGTAGAATACTTAACGACAGAATTCGTTCAAATAGCCAGTCATCGGCTCTGTTTAACTAATCCATGATTTGGTATTTTATAGCTGTCATGTCAGCAAATTACTTTGACATAATTATCAGCCATTACTTGCAGTCGTACCAGGTATCACTGTGACATGCCGCACATTCGAGCATGCTGCGACAGCGACAGATGTTCCGTCGGCTCGCGAGATGATCACGTCGCCTGCCACAGAGCAGACAATTTGCTTTGTCTACCTGCTTTTTGAAGGGCTGAAGAGAGAATAGACAAACCGGAGAATTCAGTGAATCACGCACAGCATTTGAGTGTCATAGAGTCATCTTGTCTTCTCTTTGGTGCACAACAATTTTTCAATGATTTATGCAGACCTAAGAACTTGTTTTTGGTCAATCTGTCGTGCAGTGCCTAATGGACTTATTGCCAAATTTTGGCGGAGGTATCAGAGATTACCAAGAAATTGATTTGGATAGAGCTCACTCGAATGTACTCTGCGAAGACATCGTGATACAGGACTGATGAAGCGCCGACAATGCTGAACGTGCAAGAGGTCACGAGGAGCAGGAGAAGCACGACGAAAATGACCCAAATGCCGCTCTTGCCCAGCAGGTGTATCGGAGTTGCAAAAATTACAAGACCTACAACAGCATGCTGTTGATGAGGCTGCGATGGGATCCAGTCAGCCAGTCAGTGCAATGATACGATGTTCCAATATTGCAAAGCATTTTGTTTTCCAGAGTGAAAACTCATTACATTCAACATGTTCAAAGCGTGTATTAATTTCCACTAAATTAAAAAACGCAACTTTTACAGGTATAATAAACTAATAAATCATCTAATCACAAAATCCAAGTCGGTCTGCAATTTGTTCTGGAAATGTTAAATCGCGACTGGTACGACTAAGGAATTAAAGACTTGCCGTGTGCCTTTTGCCCTTTGTCAAGAAGAGCTGCGTTGAAGAAAGCTGACTCCAGTGCTCGAAAACCCAAACCACAGACCACACTGAGTGCAAATGGAATGCAAAAGGCCATGATGATGGCCAGAAGTAGACCAAGTACTCCATGGTTTGGTGGAAAGCTGACTGAAGTCTCCCATAGCGCTTGATCGAGCAGGACCCGCACCATGTGATCTAGAGAATGATATTAAGCAAAGTAATTTTCATAACCTATTAATGGGTGGATAGTGAAAGCCACAGCTAGGACATGAAAGGGACCAAGGGGTGATGCGAATGCGCCGACTTACGAGCAAAGCTAATGAGGCTATCGCTGAGGATTCTGCCACCGAATCCATTGGTCATGGAATCCCCAATCCCATAGTCTAATTTATTGTAGCACCTTAATAACTTGTAGAAGCTGTCCATGTTGCCTACAATGCAGCTCAAAATTATGCCCAAAAATCAACACCATCAGTCGAATTTAGGTGACACTACAGTCACTCACGACTCCATGATGCATCAGGATTACTGATTATGGCAATGTGTTATACAAGTTCACCTGTCCTACTTAAGTTGTTGCATTCTATTCCAAAATGCAGCCTTGGTTTTAACTTTAACCATATTATTCCTTGGCTTCATCGGCCTTGTTTTTAAAATTCGACTGATTTAAACTGTATTGCTTTCGCTTGTAAGTAATAACTAGCCTACTCATGAGTGCGCTATACGTAAGGGAAAGCATTTGTACTCAGGTTGTGAGCACGAAAGGTGTCGAGCCATATAATTAAGTAATTAGGCAATTTGTTCTGCCTTCCATGGCACACTTGTTGATGAATGGCAAAATGACTAAGATCAGTTGATTTTCTGCCAACAGCACAGACGTAATGCAACTTATTTACTACAAGTGAGCATAAACTTAACAACACTTTCGCGCGGTTTTCGCGAGGATCTCTATGCTTAGTTTTTGCACGTTGGATTTGAGCAAATCGGCGAACTTGTGTTTTGAGCGAAAAAGCTTTCAACATAAGGCGACTGCCTTTTTGATGCAATTGTTTCCACTTTGCTTATTTTATGCAAGTGAGTCTGCATTACTGCGCTTTATCTTTTATAGGCTATTAAATTCAGTTGCCTTGAAATTTAGTTGGCCATTTTAGTCCATCCATGAAGGTGCGGCCTTGTTGCGTTTCCGTCTCTGTCTTCATCTCAGCATCCGATGTCATTGCTGCGCAATATCTCAGCCACGTTAATAAAATCACCCTCTCACAAAAAAGCTGTCACAAGATTTTGATGACAAGACAAAGCTTTTTTGCATTTCCAGTCTAATTTACTTTCGTTTCATGCATAAAAGCCTGCACGATCTGCACCCTATCACCATGAATCTACTTAACCATCATGTTCAGAACATCATTAATCTTCCAAACCGATATCACATGCGAATATGCGTTTTGCATAGATAAGTCAATAACAGCCAAACCTCATTTGCTTTGGAGACGACATTGCAACGTCAGTCATGAAAGGAGCATACCAAGTGCTAAGGATGTTGGCACATGCAGCACACTGAATATGAGAATGGCACAAATGAGGAGGATGGTGATAGCAATGGTGTAGATGATGGGACTGTAGCTTCTGCGCCGCGCCACCACCAACAGGGCACCAACTAGAATGAAGACTATGGATGCGATGACGGTCTCGCTTGCATTCTTGGTTACGGCCTTCAAAACCATTGAACCTTCTGCCAAAGGGAAGGGGACAGAATTAATGCAGGCCATTCTGTGTGAACGCCGACGAAACGTATGTAGTAAGATAAGTGTTGCTTACCGGTGATGTTGACGGTGAGGGTGTATAAGCTGGTGAGGAGGCTAACGGTGATGGTGAGAATGTGGGCAAACAAGCCGAAGCGATGGCCAACGAATTGAGCAATGGTGTGGGCTCCAGGCGCCTTGGTACGAAATTCCAAGAGCAGCAGCACGAAGATGGTGTGAACCAGCGCACAGCTTGCTGGCGTGTATTTGCTACCGGCAATGCCGTACTAAATCCATAAGTGAGGCTACACTCTTGAGCTGTTCATAGTATTAATGCGTTGGCCGTCATTATAACATACATGTGGTGCCTGTGTATGCTAACAGACTGTACCGAGCCGAGCGCCATATACTAGTCGATTAAGCCCTGTCTTCGAATGTCAAAGCGAGTACCGGATGTCTATTGTTTAAAGAGACTGATATTTTTTGACACCTCAACCCTATGAAAACATGGCACGATGATAAAGTAGCATTTAGTTTGGATGTGATGTGCTGATGGCTACGCGGCAAAGCGATTCGACCCGACCGACTGTATGAATCACCTCAAAATTATAATTTCTCCTTGCAGCCCTTCCACCTTGAATGCAATAGCTAGGCCCTAATGTAAGCGTTGCATACTACGCCATCATACAGGGGTATTAAAAATGTTACGATGACTTTGTAAATTTTAACTCTCTGCCAACAGCTAGCAAATTCTAGAGACGATATCAAAATTGCAGCATAATTAGGCAATTCGAACCACCCAAACGCTTAGTATTTTATGAATTCGTGGCACCGAAATCATAGTATTTCTAATGTCCAATGCTAAACCGATGCTTTCATAAGGACCAACCTCTAGAACCAGATATTAAATGTCAGCGCGTCAAGTTATTGGCCTTTAAGTTAAAGTATTATCTCAGATAGGTATCAAAGTAATGGTTTCTAGAGCGGCAGCCGTTGACAAAATTAAGTTTTCTGGTCGGCTAGCATTAGAAAAGTCAAGGTCCTGGCGATTGGATAAAATGTGACCTAGGTCAAGTAAAAGGTCGCTGAATAATGATGTTGTCCTACCAGTTCCGTGTTTCTCACAGCGTCCAAAATTGTCGTCGGCCATGTGATTTGTACCACGAAGGAGGCAATGACAATGCCGAGTTTGTGTGGCCTATCGGAACTGCTGCAAGAGTCTCTTTGCAGCTTCGTCTAGAAGAAAAGCGAACTTGTTGAACTGCTATACGAGCACACCTGGTAGATGCAGACAAGACTGCGAAGTGGCACTGGAAAATTTGGTCATGCGCAAATCCTTCTAATTATGGAACACTCAGCCCTATGTTTGAAGCAAAAGGGATAATTTGTGCACCTGAATGCAAACGATGCTTGCACATTAGGACACTAAAGCCCAATTTTCCATAAGAGGGATTTCTTATAACCCCGAAGGTAGAAGTATTTTATTCGCTTGTTAGCTCCTATGAAAACTAATCAGACACAAGCACCAAATGTCACGCGCACTACACTTTGGTTGGTTCGCAATATAAGTAAAAGGCCTAGCTACACATAAATCTCACCATTTTGTCAAAATCACACGCGAATACTGCACAGCAGAAATTAACACTTTGCTCAGGTAAATATTTAAGGGGCATGGAACGAATAGGTCTAGCAACCCTAAGTGCTATAGCGAAAAATGGTTTCCATGCTTTTTTGATGGTCAAAGACTAACGCACTAAAGATTGGATGGCAAAAATAGCGGCAGACAATCGCCAGGATGGGAGGCCATAACAAAACCAATCTGACATCGGAATTACCCTAGAATGATTTTTGTCCATAAATGGCAAACAAAACTGTTATTCAAAGCGACAGCTCCATTAAGGCAACCAACGAGTAGCTGATTTGAATAAAATGGTTCAGTCACGTTGGTATAGATCTTCATAAATGGAATAGCAACACCTCTAAAACTTACACGTTTGCGCTTTCTCGCGCAGAGGGTGCAAATGATATCAACAGCAATGGCCACAAGAAGAACGGCGAAAGTAACTCCGGCCACATCACTGTAGCTTAATGCTTCGGACAATCTTCTGCGAGACACCTTCTGAAGATTCTGACACGCCTGTTTAGCCGGTGAAGGCAACCGCCGACTCACATTCATCGTAACGCCTGGTTTTGGTCGTACATGTACACATTCCTCAGGCTCAGTGTCTTCCATGCTCCACGCGTCGATCTAAATGAACTTGTTGCTCTAGGAAAGATTGTATGCGCCCGAGAACTTTAAAGGGTATCCTCGCCCTATTAATGGATTCTGGGCGTTAACGAAGCAGAACTGAGTAGCACAACTTGGCAGGCTAATGGATGGGGTAAAAGTACATTCTAAAGCTTTTGGTTTAATTGTGGATGCCCATAACAACCACTTAATGTCAACTGAAGGACATAAAATAGCACGCAGTAGAGCTAAAAGCGTAACCCTTAAATCACTTAAATGTCTGTGCCTCATAAGGTGAGGTTCTGGAAAAAGCCTAGACACTACCCAGCGGTAATGTGTTCCTTACCAAAATTGGAACCAATAAATCCGGATTGCACTTGGAATCGAGTATGTGAAAATGGGCAAAAAATGACGAAAATAGAAGACATTCATTTCTTACTGTTTGGAAGCGCAGTGTTCTCGGGATAGTATTTACGGTGATGAATACATGCATGCACATGCATACGTGTATGCACATAATCTTTATTCTTAAGTTATATGCATGCGCAAATGTGCATCGCGTTTTTAGAATTAACTGCGCATGCTTGCACAAAATAATGCATGCGTTAGCAAAATCGAATAATTGTATGTAAATGTTTGCTTTCATGCAATTATCATCGTTGTTGATGTGTTTGTGTGAGGATATCCCTTTAAGGATGTTTTCACATTAGTGATGCATGCATAGGCATAGTCGATTTCTTTGGCATGAAATTACTGATCTATCCATGTATTTGAACTTACACATAGGCATGCACATTTCCATTACGCTTATCTTTGCCGTTCTTCCCCTGACAGCTAGAGCTGACGCTTTCATTACTCTTTACTTATGTGCGCCAAGAGCGTCAAAAGTTCATTTAGTTATATGGGTAAGTTAAGCGAAAGTTCAACTTGACAGGCACTATTGCGGCAGGGACACGCGGTAATGCACGTGAACGAAACTTTTAGTCACTAATTTTACCGGGCGTGTGATGTGATCCATTAAAGAGAGCTAAACCCATCGATTCTTCGCTCTTCGTTTTGTGGGTCCAGCTTGATCATCATTAATGTGAGTGCGCATGAGGTAGTGATTTGAATTTCAGGAATGTTCAAGCCAATCATGCAAATAAAGGTTGGAATGGAAAAAGCAACAGAACAAAATTCAGTAGCGATAAAGCGTCATCACTCAATCGCATCAGTTCCCAATCCATCGACGTATAAAAATGAGACGAATGGCAATAACATCGTGCAATATCGCCATTATTTAGTACTGTGCATACTTTATTCCAAATATGCATGCTACTGCTCTTTCTGGTGCCTCTACAAGTAATGTTTGCCTTTCCTACTTTTATCTGCTCTGGATGCCACTTTTCAATTTAAAGAACGGGTAAAATGAGCTGCTTTTGCGGAAAAAGTGAAAACAAAATAGGCGCTTCTATGTGCAGATCAGTCATTGTGAATAGAGAAATTAAAGAGCGGATTCTATGAGGGTAAACTGGGAATCAACAGTTTTAAATCATTCCTCTACCACAATTCATCACAATTGTCAGTTAAATAATTACCTTTGTCATTTAAATAATTGGTTTCACAAGCAATAAAAAAACATAAGAAGTTGCAAAATTATTGATCACTTCACAAATTCAGGTATCTATCTTCACGTTTAGAACACTAAAAATTTGTAGATGCAAAAGTAAAGGACAGAGAAAATGGCGAAGCAGTGCTCCAATGGCACTTCCTAAAAAGAACCTCTAGACCAACTCAGGAACCTAGTTACTCCAGACCTACCTGTTAGGAAAGAACCGAATGCAAGCGACACGCATATGTTTTGATGGCGAGTTAGCCGGCGACGGTGGCAAAACAGTTAGCTTTTAGCGTCTATCAGCCTCAATCTTTAGCCTAGAGGCGGCATATTGCGGCATATGGAATTAATTAAAAGACTCAGCTGCATACCCCTAAAGATTCATATGAAGCTAATAAATGGATGCGTCTCGTGCATGTTTGCAATTCTTTCGTAGATATAGAGAAACGTGCCCGTTCGGCTAAAAGAGCGAGGAAGGCGAGTGACCTCGAACAGTGCTGTGACGAAGAATTCTTCAATGTCTTCCTTCCCCTCATCGATTCACATAATCGATGCACTTACTTGCTCATCTGATCAGTTGATTAAATTAAATATGGAGGAATCAACTCGGCGGAGTGAGTATAAGTTCATTTTAACGTTACCCTCGAGGAGGGTAATCACAGCTTTTCCTTTTTTTGTGATTTACACTGAGTGCCGAACGCAATGATATGAAAATGACACGCGCAAATGAGTCAAAAGAGAAAGAAGAAAAGATACTACGAGAAAAGGAGGGGTTAGTGGCATAATTTTTCCATAATTCATATAAAATCTGTCTGTTTTGGGCCTTGGGCGTTTCGAGAACAGTGGGATGAGTGGTTGAGACTGAAGAGCAGATGGAGATGGAGGCGTCGAAAGTGAAGAATGAAAAGCTTAAAGGCAGGGAGGGACGAATCAGAAGGAAGGTACTGACGAATAACTGGATGGCGGGAACGATACTGTAAGGCAAGCTCAATTAAAAAGGACGAAGGATGCGTAAACTGTGATGCTTTCAACGTGTCCGATACACCTTGCACGTGCTGTGCAATGCATCAACATCTAATCGTTTTTATCGACCAACTATCCAACACATAAATAGTGTGGTACAATGCGGCGAAGCCAAATTGTTGGTGCAAATGTGTGAATTTGGTGGTCCCATAAATATCGATCACATGGATCAACGGAACAAAGCCAAATAAATTACAATTCGCAGTCGCTCGAACAAAGTATGGTGTTATACCTTTTGGAAATCATCCTTACTTTGCAGGCACGAAAGTTTGAAGTTAGGCATACTGAGTGCTACACATTAGCACATAAGTAATTAAGGGAATAAAGGTAGTTAATAAAATAGATGGGGTGAGATGGTTCACTTTCAGTGGCTTTTGCCTGTCATAATTGCGACAGCTCCGGGTGTAGGGGATACGAGATTAGTCTCCTAATCCTTGGCCTCCATAGCCTTTGAGCAAGTAAACTAAGTAAGCAGGGCCATAATTTATCAGCAGTTGATTGAACTGAGAGCTATGATGGAAGTTCGTTTTTCCCAATGATAACTGTTCCGTCAGGAGTTTTGTGTTCACTTGTCGCTTCTTGTCTAAGAGGCGACAAGAGACGTCCCAGGTGCTAACCCTTTTAGTGGCCTGCACACCTAGTGAATTCTCACCGCCACCAAGGTGAGGTGTAATTAGCTAATTAGTTTTGACGAGGTCTACTCAATGGTAGAGCATAAATTTCTATTTGAACGAAGTAATTTAGGCTACTACCTATTTACACTTCGGTTAACATTGCCCACTTTCCTCTATCCTTCTATCTACTTCCCTACCAATTTAGACCATTTCGTGCATGTACATCGCTTCGACCCACCCCGTTTTGCAGCGCGTTCGTGCGTGCAGACAAAGATGCATGTTAGTGCATTGGAATAGGTGATGCTGTTGCCGTCAGTGCATTTGGTAGTGGCGGGGATGATGCCAACGCTGCCGCCTGCAGCTACACGAATCGGCTAGCTGTTGTACGGATGAGAACCGCAAGTGGAATTAGCATTGTGGATTCGGTTAGAATAGAGACAAAGAGCGAGGGAAGGAGAGGGGGGGAAAAAAGAAAATGAAGATTCGGGAAAGTAAAAACACTGGTTGGGTGTGGTGAGTCTTTTCTACTACTTCCATGCCTTTGATTTTTCGTCTACGATGCATGTCGTCTCAACAGTCGCATTTGAATGATTTTACCTCGGTGCTTAAAAACAGTTTTGCTCAGATATTGAAATATGTTTTTTAAGTTTTTTAAATCATGCCTTTCTACTCGTTCGTTTTTGCTTCGCATTACATGTTTTCTCTCTTACCACCTCCTCAATTGCCACGTTTCTCAGTAGTCAGGTAGTCATAGAGTCAAAGGCCTATAGCTTTCGTCTGCGCTTCATGCTTCACACCGCAGATGCAACGACGTGCAATATAGAAGCACTTACTCAAAGGGCGAATCCACTTAGTTCCACCTTCGCCAATTCAATCGTTCGAACCAGCAAATTAACTTACGTAGTTAAAATCTACATCTCAGAACATTAAACAAGCATTGCAATGAGAATCTGAATCTTCGCTTTGCTTCTGAAGTCTCAGTTGACACGTCGCTATTCGTGTAATTTCAACAAAATCAAAAGCCATCATTTTAGAATGATGGCAACTAAAGTGGGAGTATAAGACACCAAATCACAGCAAAGTGCAACGACCCATGTTACACGCACGCAAGTCTATCCAAGTAATGTTGGATCTCATGTATTAAGTGGGGGTAGTAAATGTGGAGCCAGAGATGTAGCTCCGTACTTGGTGGTGGGACTCAACACAAATGGGTGCAGTATTCCACTTGATTAACTGTATGTTGAAAAATATCCTACGTTGAATGAAAAAAGGACGGATAAAGAATTAGATCAGATGGAATGTAGCGCCTCATCTGGGCTAGACCAGGGAAGAAGGCGACGTGATACTGCCGACTCACTTGTAGTTTGCACTGCATCATTACGTAAACTAATAAATGATGTGGCTGCTGTCACCATTTCATAATAATAAACGCATTTTACGCAACTTGCTGTCAATGATTCACTGGAATAACTGCGCTACTTTACATAATTATGACCTTGCTGCTGTTTGATAAAGGAAGGTTGAAGTTGACAAAGTTGGCAAAGCGCGTATCCTCTCTGAACCCCTAGCTTCACCCTATGATGCGCATCCTCACGGTCAGGCTAATCAAGTGTGTGCACTACTCTAGTCACCAAGCCGAGTTCACATTGGTTACGCAGGTGAGCAACCAAACATTCTTCCGTTCAACTATAAGCCTCTGGTAGGTTAGCAGCATTAAATGGACCGAACGCAGTGCGGCCTTAGAAGTCGCTGTCCGTCATAGGTTTATTCCCATGTTTGTAGATGTCAAAATAGCTGGCCCAACGCAACTTGGGATTTCTAGGCACCAGCGGTAGAATTGTGTCCTCTCGGAGGAAAATTCTGCTTAAATCTTAGTTTCGTTGATGTCAAGACGCAAAATTTCTGCCCTACTCTTGTTCTTGTTGTGAGTCCAGCATCACCTGCTATCGACTAGGCTACAGTCTATGGAGTTTTGACTTCGATTCTGTGCACTAGTTGGCAATCTTGAAGGTGGATACTCACTTACTCCTTATTGTTTTAGTCTGCTGCAATAGTGATTATCTGTGGTTCCAGTCCCTATATTACTAGGGTTCCGGAGGAGAAGAACCTACACTACACCCCAGGTGGAACACCATTACTAGTTGACCCTGACAATTCTTACTTCGTCCGCCTAAATCCAACCGATGTTGTAGTCTTGGTTGAATAAACGAGGCAAGTGGGTCTCTGTTTGGCAAGTTAACAATCAATATTTAAGTACTCTATCAGTTATCTCAGAACTCTTGTTTTAGATAGAGAAACAGTTTTTGATGTAGAGGAATTTCGGATACGTCTGAATTACTTCGTTCGACCCTGGATACTCACTAATTGCAGGCCTGTGTTCATAGATTGGTAATAGATTCCCATGAAATCGAGACACAAGTCGGCTGAAAGGCAGTGGATGCATATGACTGCTATCAGGCAAAAATTTTCATTCAAACGGTCAGCACAGAGATTGCTGATAGTGTCTTTCCCCAGCCATTCATGAGCCGACGGCCTTGACCGCATTCGCGTCATTGAATACTAATGGTCTAGTTGTGTGGCTTCGCCTCTTAAAAGCCACTGCTACACAAGGTCTCCGCAAGGTTTGCTTTGCACTGAATCACCTTATATAATGGTATTTCGAGTTCCACATATTCAAAGTGCATCATTTCTTTCAAATGCCTCATTGCCAGCATTCAAGTCCGTTTGTCAACTTAAATGAAATGATAACAAACGTTCGAATCTTCAAACTTATTTAGGTGAAAAATACTTAGGAATTGGAGTCGAATGCTCAGAGGATTCATGTAGCTTTACTTCAGCATTGTCAAGGTCTTCGTTCCCTTTTAAATTTATGAAAGCTAACCTTTCATAGGCAGTTGACGGCAAAATAGAATATCTTTAAGCGAAAGCACCTTAATTAAAAGAGGCTGGTCATGGTAAGACGTAACACTTGCCCACGATAAAGTTGGCATTCACAACAGTAAGTTGAAGGCTAAAATTGGAAGAAAGAAGAGGCACATACAGGCTCGTACGGGTGAGGATAAAAGGAAATGTGCGAAATTCG